>CAWYPZ010000181.1:0-53000 GCA_963966055.1 Lathyrus aphaca | reverse complement strand
ATCATAGTATATTATACACTAGTTCGGTCAAAAAAATCAAATTTAATTGGGGACTATTTGAAATGATACGAGACTTTTCAGATCATTTATATCTGATAAGAGGGAAGATTTGATGGAAGTCCATGAGAAATAATTATCTGAAAAATAGATTCTAGGAAACTTTTTGAAATGCAAGTTTCGGTCAAAAAATCATAATATATTATACACTAGTTTATTCTAGTTTCTGTCAGAAATAGAATTAAATCGGAGACTATTTGAAATGATGTGAAACTTCATATATCATTTATATAATTTACGAGGGAAGGTTATGATGGAAGTCCATGCAAAAAATCATCGGAAAATTATATTCTATGAAAATTTTCGAAATGCAAGTTTCGGTCAAAAATCATAGTATATTATACACTAGTTACGGTCAAAAATATCAAATATAATCGGAGACTGTTCGAAATGATACGAGACTTCATATATCATTTATATAATTTACGAGGGAAGGTTATGATGGAAGTCCATGCAAAAAATCATCGGAAAATTAGATTCTATGAAACTTTTCGAAATGCAAGTTTCGGTCAAAAATCATAGTATATTATACACTAGTTCGGTCAAAAAAATCAAATTTAATTGGGGATTATTTGAAATGATACGAGACTTTTTCAGATCATTTATATCTGATAAGAGGGAAGATTTGATGGAAGTCCATGAGAAATAATTATCTGAAAAATAGATTCTAGGAAACTTTTTGAAATGCAAGTTTTGGTCAAAAAATCATAATATATTTTACACTAGTTTATTCTAGTTTCTGTCAGAAATAGAATTAAATCGGAGACTATTTGAAATGATGTGAAACTTCATATATCATTTATATAATTTACGAGGGAAGGTTATGATGGAAGTCCATGCAAAAAATCATCGGAAAATTATATTCTATGAAAATTTTCGAAATGAAAGTTTCGGTCAAAAATCATAGTATATTATACACTAGTTACGGTCAAAAATATCAAATATAATCGGAGACTGTTCGAAATGATACGAGACTTCATATATCATTTATATAATTTACGAGGGAAGGTTATGATGGAAGTCCATGCAAAAAATCATCGGAAAATTAGATTCTATGAAACTTTTCGAAATGCAAGTTTCGGTCAAAAATCATAGTATATTATACACTAGTTCGGTCAAAAAAATCAAATTTAATTGGGGACTATTTGAAATGATACGAGACTTTTCAGATCATTTATATCTGATAAGAGGGAAGATTTGATGGAAGTCCATGAGAAATAATTATCTGAAAAATAGATTCTAGGAAACTTTTTGAAATGCAAGTTTCGGTCAAAAAATCATAATATATTATACACTAGTTTATTCTAGTTTCTGTCAGAAATAGAATTAAATCGGAGACTATTTGAAATGATGTGAAACTTCATATATCATTTATATAATTTACGAGGGAAGGTTATGATGGAAGTCCATGCAAAAAATCATCGGAAAATTATATTCTATGAAAATTTTCGAAATGCAAGTTTCGGTCAAAAATCATAGTATATTATACACTAGTTACGGTCAAAAATATCAAATATAATCGGAGACTGTTCGAAATGATACGAGACTTCATATATCATTTATATAATTTACGAGGGAAGGTTATGATGGAAGTCCATGCAAAAAATCATCGGAAAATTAGATTCTATGAAACTTTTCGAAATGCAAGTTTCGGTCAAAAATCATAGTATATTATACACTAGTTCGGTCAAAAAAATCAAATTTAATTGGGGACTATTTGAAATGATACGAGACTTTTCAGATCATTTATATCTGATAAGAGGGAAGATTTGATGGAAGTCCATGAGAAATAATTATCTGAAAAATAGATTCTAGGAAACTTTTTGAAATGCAAGTTTCGGTCAAAAAATCATAATATATTATACACTAGTTTATTCTAGTTTCTGTCAGAAATAGAATTAAATCGGAGACTATTTGAAATGATGTGAAACTTCATATATCATTTATATAATTTACGAGGGAAGGTTATGATGGAAGTCCATGCAAAAAATCATCGGAAAATTATATTCTATGAAAATTTTCGAAATGCAAGTTTCGGTCAAAAATCATAGTATATTATACACTAGTTACGGTCAAAAATATCAAATATAATCGGAGACTGTTCGAAATGATACGAGACTTCATATATCATTTATATAATTTACGAGGGAAGGTTATGATGGAAGTCCATGCAAAAAATCATCGGAAAATTAGATTCTATGAAACTTTTCGAAATGCAAGTTTCGGTCAAAAATCATAGTATATTATACACTAGTTCGGTCAAAAAAATCAAATTTAATTGGGGACTATTTGAAATGATACGAGACTTTTCAGATCATTTATATCTGATAAGAGGGAAGATTTGATGGAAGTCCATGAGAAATAATTATCTGAAAAATAGATTCTAGGAAACTTTTTGAAATGCAAGTTTCGGTCAAAAAATCATAATATATTATACACTAGTTTATTCTAGTTTCTGTCAGAAATAGAATTAAATCGGAGACTATTTGAAATGATGTGAAACTTCATATATCATTTATATAATTTACGAGGGAAGGTTATGATGGAAGTCCATGCAAAAAATCATCGGAAAATTATATTCTATGAAAATTTTCGAAATGCAAGTTTCGGTCAAAAATCATATTATATTATACACTAGTTACGGTCAAAAATATCAAATATAATCGGAGACTGTTCGAAATGATACGAGACTTCATATATCATTTATATAATTTACGAGGGAAGGTTATGATGGAAGTCCATGCAAAAAATCATCGGAAAATTAGATTCTATGAAACTTTTCGAAATGCATGTTTCGGTCAAAAATCATAGTATATTATACACTAGTTCGGTCAAAAAAATCAAATTTAATTGGGGACTATTTGAAATGATACGAGACTTTTCAGATCATTTATATCTGATAAGAGGGAAGATTTGATGGAAGTCCATGAGAAATAATTATCTGAAAAATAGATTCTAGGAAACTTTTTGAAATTCAAGTTTCGGTCAAAAAATCATAATATATTATACACTAGTTTATTCTAGTTTCTGTCAGAAATAGAATTAAATCGGAGACTATTTGAAATGATGTGAAACTTCATATATCATTTATATAATTTACGAGGGAAGGTTATGATGGAAGTCCATGCAAAAAATCATCGGAAAATTATATTCTATGAAAATTTTCGAAATGCAAGTTTCGGTCAAAAATCATAGTATATTATACACTAGTTACGGTCAAAAATATCAAATATAATCGGAGACTGTTCGAAATGATACGAGACTTCATATATCATTTATATAATTTACGAGGGAAGGTTATGATGGAAGTCCATGCAAAAAATCATCGGAAAATTAGATTCTATGAAACTTTTCGAAATGCAAGTTTCGGTCAAAAATCATAGTATATTATACACTAGTTCGGTCAAAAAATCAAATTTAATTGGGGACTATTTGAAATGATACGAGACTTTTCAGATCATTTATATCTGATAAGAGGGAAGATTTGATGGAAGTCCATGAGAAATAATTATCTGAAAAATAGATTCTAGGAAACTTTTTGAAATGCAAGTTTCGGTCAAAAAATCATAATATATTATACACTAGTTTATTCTAGTTTCTGTCAGAAATAGAATTAAATCGGAGACTATTTGAAATGATGTGAAACTTCATATATCATTTATATAATTTACGAGGGAAGGTTATGATGGATGTCCATGCAAAAAATCATCGGAAAATTATATTCTATGAAAATTTTCGAAATGCAAGTTTCGGTCAAAAATCATAGTATATTATACACTAGTTACGGTCAAAAATATCAAATATAATCGGAGACTGTTCGAAATGATACGAGACTTCATATATCATTTATATAATTTACGAGGGAAGGTTATGATGGAAGTCCATGCAAAAAATCATCGGAAAATTAGATTCTATGAAACTTTTCGAAATGCAAGTTTCGGTCAAAAATCATAGTATATTATACACTAGTTACGGTCAAAAATATCAAATATAATCGGAGACTGTTCGAAATGATACGAGACTTCATATATCATTTATATAATTTACGAGGGAAGGTTATGATGGAAGTCCATGCAAAAAATCATCGGAAAATTAGATTCTATGAAACTTTTCGAAATGCAAGTTTCGGTCAAAAATCATAGTATATTATACACTAGTTACGGTCAAAAATATCAAATATAATCGGAGACTGTTCGAAATGATACGAGACTTCATATATCATTTATATAATTTACGAGGGAAGGTTATGATGGAAGTCCATGCAAAAAATCATCGGAAAATTAGATTCTATGAAACTTTTCGAAATGCAAGTTTTGGTCAAAAATCATAGTATATTATACACTAGTTCGGTCAAAAAAATCAAATTTAATTGGGGACTATTTGAAATGATACGAGACTTTTCAGATCATTTATATCTGATAAGAGGGAAGATTTGATGGAAGTCCATGAGAAATAATTATCTGAAAAATAGATTCTAGGAAACTTTTTGAAATGCAAGTTTCGGTCAAAAAATCATAATATATTTTACACTAGTTTATTCTAGTTTCTGTCAGAAATAGAATTAAATCGGAGACTATTTGAAATGATGTGAAACTTCATATATCATTTATATAATTTACGAGGGAAGGTTATGATGGAAGTCCATGCAAAAAATCATCGGAAAATTATATTCTATGAAAATTTTCGAAATGCAAGTTTCGGTCAAAAATCATATTATATTATACACTAGTTACGGTCAAAAATATCAAATATAATCGGAGACTGTTCGAAATGATACGAGACTTCATATATCATTTATATAATTTACGAGGGAAGGTTATGATGGAAGTCCATGCAAAAAATCATCGGAAAATTAGATTCTATGAAACTTTTCGAAATGCATGTTTCGGTCAAAAATCATAGTATATTATACACTAGTTCGGTCAAAAAAATCAAATTTAATTGGGGACTATTTGAAATGATACGAGACTTTTCAGATCATTTATATCTGATAAGAGGGAAGATTTGATGGAAGTCCATGAGAAATAATTATCTGAAAAATAGATTCTAGGAAACTTTTTGAAATTCATGTTTCGGTCAAAAAATCATAATATATTATACACTAGTTTATTCTAGTTTCTGTCAGAAATAGAATTAAATCGGAGACTATTTGAAATGATGTGAAACTTCATATATCATTTATATAATTTACGAGGGAAGGTTATGATGGAAGTCCATGCAAAAAATCATCGAAAAATTATATTCTATGAAAATTTTCGAAATGCAAGTTTCGGTCAAAAATCATAGTATATTATACACTAGTTACGGTCAAAAATATCAAATATAATCGGAGACTGTTCGAAATGATACGAGACTTCATATATCATTTATATAATTTACGAGGGAAGGTTATGATAGAAGTCCATGCAAAAAATCATCGGAAAATTAGATTCTATGAAACTTTTCGAAATGCAAGTTTCGGTCAAAAATCATAGTATATTATACACTAGTTCGGTCAAAAAAATCAAATTTAATTGGGGACTATTTGAAATGATACGAGACTTTTCAGATCATTTATATATGATAAGAGGGAAGATTTGATGGAAGTCCATGCGAAAAAATCATCTGAAAAATAGATTCTAGGAAACTTTTTGAAATGCAAGTTTCGGTCAAAAAATCATAATATATTATTCACTAGTTTATTCTAGTTTCTGTCAAAAATCGAATTAAATCGGAGACTATTTGAAATAATGCGAAACTTCATATATCATTTATGTAATTTACGAGGGACGTTTATGATGGAAGTCCATGCAAAAAATCATTGGAAAATTAGATTCTATGAAACTTTTCGAAATGCAAGTTTCGTCCAAAAATCATAGTATATTATACACTATTTACGGTAAAAAATATCAAATTTAATCGGAGACTGTTCGAAATGATGCGAAACTTCATAAATCATTTATATAATTTACGAGGGAAGGTTATGATGGAAGTCCATGCAAAAAATCATCGGAAAATTAGATTCTATGAAACTTTTCGAAATGCAAGTTTCGGTCAAAAATCATAGTATATTATACACTAGTTCGGTCAAAAAAATCAAATTTAATTGGGGACTATTTGAAATGATACGAGACTTTTCAGATCATTTATATCTGATAAGAGGGAAGATTTGATGGAAGTCCATGAGAAATAATTATCTGAAAAATAGATTCTAGGAAACTTTTTGAAATGCAAGTTTCGGTCAAAAAATCATAATATATTATACACTAGTTTATTCTAGTTTCTGTCAGAAATAGAATTAAATCGGAGACTATTTGAAATGATGTGAAACTTCATATATCATTTATATAATTTACGAGGGAAGGTTATGATGGAAGTCCATGCAAAAAATCATCGGAAAATTATATTCTATGAAAATTTTCGAAATGCAAGTTTCGGTCAAAAATCATATTATATTATACACTAGTTACGGTCAAAAATATCAAATATAATCGGAGACTGTTCGAAATGATACGAGACTTCATATATCATTTATATAATTTACGAGGGAAGGTTATGATGGAAGTCCATGCAAAAAATCATCGGAAAATTAGATTCTATGAAACTTTTCGAAATGCATGTTTCGGTCAAAAATCATAGTATATTATACACTAGTTCGGTCAAAAAAATCAAATTTAATTGGGGACTATTTGAAATGATACGAGACTTTTCAGATCATTTATATCTGATAAGAGGGAAGATTTGATGGAAGTCCATGAGAAATAATTATCTGAAAAATAGATTCTAGGAAACTTTTTGAAATTCAAGTTTCGGTCAAAAAATCATAATATATTATACACTAGTTTATTCTAGTTTCTGTCAGAAATAGAATTAAATCGGAGACTATTTGAAATGATGTGAAACTTCATATATCATTTATATAATTTACGAGGGAAGGTTATGATGGAAGTCCATGCAAAAAATCATCGGAAAATTATATTCTATGAAAATTTTCGAAATGCAAGTTTCGGTCAAAAATCATAGTATATTATACACTAGTTACGGTCAAAAATATCAAATATAATCGGAGACTGTTCGAAATGATACGAGACTTCATATATCATTTATATAATTTACGAGGGAAGGTTATGATGGAAGTCCATGCAAAAAATCATCGGAAAATTAGATTCTATGAAACTTTTCGAAATGCAAGTTTCGGTCAAAAATCATAGTATATTATACACTAGTTCGGTCAAAAAAATCAAATTTAATTGGGGACTATTTGAAATGATACGAGACTTTTCAGATCATTTATATATGATAAGAGGGAAGATTTGATGGAAGTCCATGCGAAAAAATCATCTGAAAAATAGATTCTAGGAAACTTTTTGAAATGCAAGTTTCGGTCAAAAAATCATAATATATTATTCACTAGTTTATTCTAGTTTCTGTCAGAAATCGAATTAAATCGGAGACTATTTGAAATGATGTGAAACTTCATATATCATTTATATAATTTACGAGGGACGTTTATGATGGAAGTCCATGCAAAAAATCATTGGAAAATTATATTCTATGAAACTTTTCGAAATGCAAGTTTCGTCCAAAAATCATAGTATATTATACACTATTTACGGTAAAAAATATCAAATTTAATCGGAGACTGTTCGAAATGATGCGAAACTTCATAAATCATTTATATAATTTACGAGGGAAGGTTATGATGGAAGTCCATGCAAAAAATCATCGGAAAAATATATTCTATGAAAATTTTCGAAATGCATGTTTCGGTCAAAAATCATAGTATATTATACACTAGTTACGGTCAAAAATATCAAATATAATCGGAGACTGTTCGAAATGATACGAGACTTCATATATCATTTATATAATTTACGAGGGAAGGTTATGATGGAAGTTCATGCAAAAAATCATCGGAAAATTAGATTCTATGAAACTTTTCGAAATGCAAGTTTCGGTCAAAAATCATAGTATATTATACACTAGTTCGGTCAAAAAAATCAAATTTAATTGGGGACTATTTGAAATGATACGAGACTTTTCAGATCATTTATATCTGATAAGAGGGAAGATTTGATGGAAGTCCATGAGAAATAATTATCTGAAAAATAGATTCTAGGAAACTTTTTGAAATGCAAGTTTCGGTCAAAAAATCATAATATATTATACACTAGTTTATTCTAGTTTCTGTCAGAAATAGAATTAAATCGGAGACTATTTGAAATGATGTGAAACTTCATATATCATTTATATAATTTACGAGGGAAGGTTATGATGGAAGTCCATGCAAACAATCATCGGAAAAATATATTCTATGAAAATTTTCGAAATGCAAGTTTCGGTCAAAAATCATAGTATATTATACACTAGTTACGGTCAAAAATATCAAATATAATCGGAGACTGTTCGAAATGATACGAGACTTCATATATCATTTATATAATTTACGAGGGAAGGTTATGATGGAAGTTCATGCAAAAAATCATCGGAAAATTAGATTCTATGAAACTTTTCGAAATGCAAGTTTCGGTCAAAAATCATAGTATATTATACACTAGTTCGGTCAAAAAAATCAAATTTAATTGGGGACTATTTGAAATGATACGAGACTTTTCAGATCATTTATATCTGATAAGAGGGAAGATTTGATGGAAGTCCATGAGAAATAATTATCTGAAAAATAGATTCTAGGAAACTTTTTGAAATGCAAGTTTCGGTCAAAAAATCATAATATATTTTACACTAGTTTATTCTAGTTTCTGTCAGAAATAGAATTAAATCGGAGACTATTTGAAATGATGTGAAACTTCATATATCATTTATATAATTTACGAGGGAAGGTTATGATGGAAGTCCATGCAAATAATCATCGGAAAATTATATTCTATGAAAATTTTCGAAATGCAAGTTTCGGTCAAAAATCATAGTATATTATACACTAGTTACGGTCAAAAATATCAAATATAATCGGAGACTGTTCGAAATGATACGAGACTTCATATATCATTTATATAATTTACGAGGGAAGGTTATGATGGAAGTCCATGCAAAAAATCATCGGAAAATTAGATTCTATGAAACTTTTCGAAATGCAAGTTTCGGTCAAAAATCATAGTATATTATACACTAGTTCGGTCAAAAAAATCAAATTTAATTGGGGACTATTTGAAAGGATACGAGACTTTTCAGATCATTTATATCTGATAAGAGGGAAGATTTGATGGAAGTCCATGAGAAATAATTATCTGAAAAATAGATTCTAGGAAACTTTTTGAAATGCAAGTTTCGGTCAAAAAATCATAATATATTATACACTAGTTTATTCTAGTTTCTGTCAGAAATAGAATTAAATCGGAGACTATTTGAAATGATGTGAAACTTCATATATCATTTATATAATTTACGAGGGAAGGTTATGATGGAAGTCCATGCAAAAAATCATCGGAAAATTATATTCTATGAAAATTTTCGAAATGCAAGTTTCGGTCAAAAATCATAGTATATTATACACTAGTTACGGTCAAAAATATCAAATATAATCGGAGACTGTTCGAAATGATACGAGACTTCATATATCATTTATATAATTTACGAGGGAAGGTTATGATAGAAGTCCATGCAAAAAATCATCGGAAAATTAGATTCTATGAAACTTTTCAAAATGCAAGTTTCGGTCAAAAATCATAGTATATTATACACTAGTTCGGTCAAAAAAATCAAATTTAATTGGGGACTATTTGAAATGATACGAGACTTTTCAGATCATTTATATATGATAAGAGGGAAGATTTGATGGAAGTCCATGCGAAAAAATCATCTAAAAAATAGATTCTAGGAAACTTTTTGAAATGCATGTTTCGGTCAAAAAATCATAATATATTATTCACTAGTTTATTCTAGTTTCTGTCAAAAATCGAATTAAATCGGAGACTATTTGAAATAATGCGAAACTTCATATATCATTTATGTAATTTACGAGGGACGTTTATGATGGAAGTCCATGCAAAAAATCATCGGAAAATTAGATTCTATGAAACTTTTCGAAATGCAAGTTTCGTCCAAAAATCATAGTATATTATACACTATTTACGGTAAAAAATATCAAATTTAATCGGAGACTGTTCGAAATGATGCGAAACTTCATAAATCATTTATATAATTTACGAGGGAAGGTTATGATGGAAGTCCATGCAAAAAATCATCGGAAAATTAGATTCTATGAAACTTTTCGAAATGCAAGTTTCGGTCAAAAATCATAGTATATTATACACTAGTTCGGTCAAAAAAATCAAATTTAATTGGGGACTATTTGAAATGATACGAGACTTTTCAGATCATTTATATCTGATAAGAGGGAAGATTTGATGGAAGTCCATGAGAAATAATTATCTGAAAATTAGATTCTAGGAAACTTTTTGAAATGCAAGTTTCGGTCAAAAAATCATAATATATTATACACTAGTTTATTCTAGTTTCTGTCAGAAATAGAATTAAATCGGAGACTATTTGAAATGATGCGAAACTTCATATATCATTTATATAATTTACGAGGGAAGGTTATGATGGAAGTCCATGCAAAAAATCATCGGAAAATTATATTCTATGAAAATTTTCGAAATGCAAGTTTCGGTCAAAAATCATAGTATATTATACACTAGTTACGGTCAAAAATATCAAATATAATCGGAGACTGTTCGAAATGATACGAGACTTCATATATCATTTATATAATTTACGAGGGAAGGTTATGATGGAAGTCCATGCAAAAAATCATCGGAAAATTATATTCTATGAAAATTTTCGAAATGCAAGTTTCGGTCAAAAATCATAGTATATTATACACTAGTTACGGTCAAAAATATCAAATATAATCGGAGACTGTTCGAAATGATACGAGACTTTTCAGATCATTTATATCTGATAAGAGGGAAGATTTGATGGAAGTCCATGAGAAATAATTATCTGAAAAATAGATTCTAGGAAACTTTTTGAAATGCAAGTTTCGGTCAAAAAATCATAATATATTATACACTAGTTTATTCTAGTTTCTGTCAGAAATAGAATTAAATCGGAGACTATTTGAAATGATGTCAAACTTCATATATCATTTATATAATTTACGAGGGAAGGTTATGATGGAAGTCCATGCAAAAAATCATCGGAAAATTATATTCTATGAAAATTTTCGAAATGCAAGTTTCGGTCAAAAATCATAGTATATTATACACTAGTTACGATCAAAAATATCAAATATAATCGGAGACTGTTCGAAATGATACGAGACTTCATATATCATTTATATAATTTACGAGGGAAGGTTATGATGGAAGTCCATGCAAAAAATCATCGGAAAATTAGATTCTATGAAACTTTTCGAAATGCATGTTTCGGTCAAAAATCATAGTATATTATACACTAGTTCGGTCAAAAAAATCAAATTTAATTGGGGACTATTTGAAATGAGACGAGACTTTTCAGATCATTTATATCTGATAAGAGGGAAGATTTGATGGAAGTCCATGAGAAATAATTATCTGAAAAATAGATTCTACGAAACTTTTTGAAATGCAAGTTTCGGTCAAAAAATCATAGTATATTATACACTAGTTACGGTCAAAAATATCAAATATAATCGGAGACTGTTCGAAATGATACGAGACTTCATATATCATTTATATAATTTACGAGGGAAGGTTATGATGGAAGTCCATGCAAAAAATCATCGGAAAATTAGATTCTATGAAACTTTTCGAAATGCAAGTTTCGGTCAAAAATCATAGTATATTATACACTAGTTCGGTCAAAAAAATCAAATTTAATTGGGGACTATTTGAAATGATACGAGACTTTTCAGATCATTTATATCTGATAAGAGGGAAGATTTGATGGAAGTCCATGAGAAATAATTATCTGAAAAATAGATTCTAGGAAACTTTTTGAAATGCAAGTTTCGGTCAAAAAATCATAATATATTATACACTAGTTTATTCTAGTTTCTGTCAGAAATAGAATTAAATCGGAGACTATTTGAAATGATGTGAAACTTCATATATCATTTATATAATTTACGAGGGAAGGTTATGATGGAAGTCCATGCAAAAAATCATCGGAAAATTATATTCTATGAAAATTTTCGAAATGCAAGTTTCGGTCAAAAATCATAGTATATTATACACTATTTACGGTCAAAAATATCAAATTTAATCGGAGACTGTTCGAAATGATACGAGACTTCATATATCATTTATATAATTTACGAGGGAAGGTTATGATGGAAGTCCATGCAAAAAATCATCGGAAAATTAGATTCTATGAAACTTTTCGAAATGCAAGTTTCGGTCAAAAATCATAGTATATTATACACTAGTTCGGTCAAAAAAATCAAATTTAATTGGGGACTATTTGAAATGATACGAGACTTTTCAGATCATTTATATCTGATAAGAGGGAAGATTTGATGGAAGTCCATGAGAAATAATTATCTGAAAAATAGATTCTAGGAAACTTTTTGAAATGCAAGTTTCGGTCAAAAAATCATAATATATTATACACTAGTTTATTCTAGTTTCTGTCAGAAATAGAATTAAATCGGAGACTATTTGAAATGATGTGAAACTTCATATATCATTTATATAATTTACGAGGGAAGGTTATGATGGAAGTCCATGCAAAAAATCATCGGAAAATTATATTCTATGAAAATTTTCGAAATGCAAGTTTCGGTCAAAAATCATAGTATATTATACACTAGTTACGGTCAAAAATATCAAATATAATCGGAGACTGTTCGAAATGATACGAGACTTCATATATCATTTATATAATTTACGAGGGAAGGTTATGATGGAAGTCCATGCAAAAAATCATCGGAAAATTATATTCTATGAAAATTTTCGAAATGCAAGTTTCGGTCAAAAATCATAGTATATTATACACTAGTTACGGTCAAAAATATCAAATATAATCGGAGACTGTTCGAAATGATACGAGACTTCATATATCATTTATATAATTTACGAGGGAAGGTTATGATGGAAGTCCATGCAAAAAATCATCGGAAAATTAGATTCTATGAAACTTTTCGAAATGCATGTTTCGGTCAAAAATCATAGTATATTATACACTAGTTCGGTCAAAAAAATCAAATTTAATTGGGGACTATTTGAAATGATACGAGACTTTTCAGATCATTTATATCTGATAAGAGGGAAGATTTGATGGAAGTCCATGAGAAATAATTATCTGAAAAATAGATTCTAGGAAACTTTTTGAAATTCAAGTTTCGGTCAAAAAATCATAATATATTATACACTAGTTTATTCTAGTTTCTGTCAGAAATAGAATTAAATCGGAGACTATTTGAAATGATGTGAAACTTCATATATCATTTATATAATTTACGAGGGAAGGTTATGATGGAAGTCCATGCAAAAAATCATCGGAAAATTATATTCTATGAAAATTTTCGAAATGCAAGTTTCGGTCAAAAATCATAGTATATTATACACTAGTTACGGTCAAAAATATCAAATATAATCGGAGACTGTTCGAAATGATACGAGACTTCATATATCATTTATATAATTTACGAGGGAAGGTTATGATGGAAGTCCATGCAAAAAATCATCGGAAAATTAGATTCTATGAAACTTTTCGAAATGCAAGTTTCGGTCAAAAATCATAGTATATTATACACTAGTTCGGTCAAAAAAATCAAATTTAATTGGGGACTATTTGAAATGATACGAGACTTTTCAGATCATTTATATATGATAAGAGGGAAGATTTGATGGAAGTCCATGCGAAAAAATCATCTGAAAAATAGATTCTAGGAAACTTTTTGAAATGCAAGTTTCGGTCAAAAAATCATAATATATTATTCACTAGTTTATTCTAGTTTCTGTCAGAAATCGAATTAAATCGGAGACTATTTGAAATGATGTGAAACTTCATATATCATTTATATAATTTACGAGGGACGTTTATGATGGAAGTCCATGCAAAAAATCATTGGAAAATTATATTCTATGAAACTTTTCGAAATGCAAGTTTCGTCCAAAAATCATAGTATATTATACACTATTTACGGTAAAAAATATCAAATTTAATCGGAGACTGTTCGAAATGATGCGAAACTTCATAAATCATTTATATAATTTACGAGGGAAGGTTATGATGGAAGTCCATGCAAAAAATCATCGGAAAAATATATTCTATGAAAATTTTCGAAATGCAAGTTTCGGTCAAAAATCATAGTATATTATACACTAGTTACGGTCAAAAATATCAAATATAATCGGAGACTGTTCGAAATGATACGAGACTTCATATATCATTTATATAATTTACGAGGGAAGGTTATGATGGAAGTTCATGCAAAAAATCATCGGAAAATTAGATTCTATGAAACTTTTCGAAATGCAAGTTTCGGTCAAAAATCATAGTATATTATACACTAGTTCGGTCAAAAAAATCAAATTTAATTGGGGACTATTTGAAATGATACGAGACTTTTCAGATCATTTATATCTGATAAGAGGGAAGATTTGATGGAAGTCCATGAGAAATAATTATCTGAAAAATAGATTCTAGGAAACTTTTTGAAATGCAAGTTTCGGTCAAAAAATCATAATATATTATACACTAGTTTATTCTAGTTTCTGTCAGAAATAGAATTAAATCGGAGACTATTTGAAATGATGTGAAACTTCATATATCATTTATATAATTTACGAGGGAAGGTTATGATGGAAGTCCATGCAAACAATCATCGGAAAAATATATTCTATGAAAATTTTCGAAATGCAAGTTTCGGTCAAAAATCATAGTATATTATACACTAGTTACGGTCAAAAATATCAAATATAATCGGAGACTGTTCGAAATGATACGAGACTTCATATATGATTTATATAATTTACGAGGGAAGGTTATGATGGAAGTTCATGCAAAAAATCATCGGAAAATTAGATTCTATGAAACTTTTCGAAATGCAAGTTTCGGTCAAAAATCATAGTATATTATACACTAGTTCGGTCAAAAAAATCAAATTTAATTGGGGACTATTTGAAATGATACGAGACTTTTCAGATCATTTATATCTGATAAGAGGGAAGATTTGATGGAAGTCCATGAGAAATAATTATTTGAAAAATAGATTCTAGGAAACTTTTTGAAATGCAAGTTTCGGTCAAAAAATCATAATATATTATACACTAGTTTATTCTAGTTTCTGTCAGAAATAGAATTAAATCGGAGACTATTTGAAATGATGTGAAACTTCATATATCATTTATATAATTTACGAGGGAAGGTTATGATGGAAGTCCATGCAAAAAATCATCGGAAAATTATATTCTATGAAAAATTTCGAAATGCAAGTTTCGGTCAAAAATCATAGTATATTATACACTAGTTACGGTCAAAAATATCAAATATAATCGGAGACTGTTCGAAATGATACGAGACTTCATATATCATTTATATAATTTACGAGGGAAGGTTATGATGGAAGTCCATGCAAAAAATCATCGGAAAATTAGATTCTATGAAACTTTTCGAAATGCATGTTTCGGTCAAAAATCATAGTATATTATACACTAGTTCGGTCAAAAAAATCAAATTTAATTGGGGACTATTTGAAATGATACGAGACTTTTCAGATCATTTATATCTGATAAGAGGGAAGATTTGATGGAAGTCCATGAGAAATAATCATCTGAAAAATAGATTCTAGGAAACTTTTTGAAATTCAAGTTTCGGTCAAAAAATCATAATATATTATACACTAGTTTATTCTAGTTTCTGTCAGAAATCGAATTAAATCGGAGACTATTTGAAATAATGCGAAACTTCATATATCATTTATGTAATTTACGAGGGACGTTTATGATGGAAGTCCATGCAAAAAATCATCGGAAAATTAGATTCTATGAAACTTTTCGAAATGCAAGTTTCGTCCAAAAATCATAGTATATTATACACTATTTACGGTAAAAAATATCAAATTTAATCGGAGACTGTTCGAAATGATGCGAAAACTTCATAAATCATTTATATAATTTACGAGGGAAGGTTATGATGGAAGTCCATGCAAAAAATCATCGGAAAATTAGATTCTATGAAACTTTTCGAAATGCAAGTTTCGGTCAAAAATCATAGTATATTATACACTAGTTCGGTCAAAAAAATCAAATTTAATTGGGGACTATTTGAAATGATACGAGACTTTTCAGATCATTTATATCTGATAAGAGGGAAGATTTGATGGAAGTCCATGAGAAATAATTATCTGAAAAATAGATTCTAGGAAACATTTTGAAATGCAAGTTTCGGTCAAAAAATCATAATATATTATACACTAGTTTATTCTAGTTTCTGTCAGAAATAGAATTAAATCGGAGACTATTTGAAAT
This sequence comes from Lathyrus aphaca, assembly GCA_963966055.1. Classification (NCBI taxonomy): domain Eukaryota; kingdom Viridiplantae; phylum Streptophyta; class Magnoliopsida; order Fabales; family Fabaceae; genus Lathyrus; species Lathyrus aphaca. The sequence continues at coordinate 36,549 of CAWYPZ010000181.1, read as the reverse complement.
GATGTGAAACTTCATATATCATTTATATAATTTACGAGGGAAGGTTATGATGGAAGTCCATGCAAAAAATCATCGGAAAATTATATTCTATGAAAATTTTCGAAATGCAAGTTTCGGTCAAAAATCATAGTATATTATACACTAGTTACGGTCAAAAATATCAAATATAATCGGAGACTGTTCGAAATGATACGAGACTTCATATATCATTTATATAATTTACGAGGGAAGGTTATGATGGAAGTCCATGCAAAAAATCATCGGAAAATTAGATTCTATGAAACTTTTCGAAATGCAAGTTTCGGTCAAAAATCATAGTATATTATACACTAGTTCGGTCAAAAAAATCAAATTTAATTGGGGACTATTTGAAATGATACGAGACTTTTCAGATCATTTATATATGATAAGAGGGAAGATTTGATGGAAGTCCATGCGAAAAAATCATCTGAAAAATAGATTCTAGGAAACTTTTTGAAATGCAAGTTTCGGTCAAAAAATCATAATATATTATTCACTAGTTTATTCTAGTTTCTGTCAAAAATCGAATTAAATCGGAGACTATTTGAAATAATGCGAAACTTCATATATCATTTATGTAATTTACGAGGGACGTTTATGATGGAAGTCCATGCAAAAAATCATCGGAAAATTAGATTCTATGAAACTTTTCGAAATGCAAGTTTCGTCCAAAAATCATAGTATATTATACACTATTTACGGTAAAAAATATCAAATTTAATCGGAGACTGTTCGAAATGATGCGAAAACTTCATAAATCATTTATATAATTTACGAGGGAAGGTTATGATGGAAGTCCATGCAAAAAATCATCGGAAAATTAGATTCTATGAAACTTTTCGAAATGCAAGTTTCGGTCAAAAATCATAGTATATTATACACTAGTTCGGTCAAAAAAATCAAATTTAATTGGGGACTATTTGAAATGATACGAGACTTTTCAGATCATTTATATCTGATAAGAGGGAAGATTTGATGGAAGTCCATGAGAAATAATTATCTGAAAAATAGATTCTAGGAAACATTTTGAAATGCAAGTTTCGGTCAAAAAATCATAATATATTATACACTAGTTTATTCTAGTTTCTGTCAGAAATAGAATTAAATCGGAGACTATTTGAAATGATGTGAAACATCATATATCATTTATATAATTTACGAGGGAAGGTTATGATGGAAGTCCATGCAAAAAATCATCGGAAAATTATATTCTATGAAAATTTTCGAAATGCAAGTTTCGGTCAAAAATCATAGTATATTATACACTAGTTACGGTCAAAAATATCAAATATAATCGGAGACTGTTCGAAATGATACGAGACTTCATATATCATTTATATAATTTACGAGGGAAGGTTATGATGGAAGTCCATGCAAAAAATCATCGGAAAATTAGATTCTATGAAACTTTTCGAAATGCAAGTTTCGGTCAAAAATCATAGTATATTATACACTAGTTCGGTCAAAAAAATCAAATTTAATTGGGGACTATTTGAAATGATACGAGACTTTTCAGATCATTTATATCTGATAAGAGGGAAGATTTGATGGAAGTCCATGAGAAATAATTATCTGAAAAATAGATTCTAGGAGACTTTTTGAAATGCAAGTTTCGGTCAAAAAATCATAATATATTTTACACTAGTTTATTCTAGTTTCTGTCAGAAATAGAATTAAATCGGAGACTATTTGAAATGATGTGAAACTTCATATATCATTTATATAATTTACGAGGGAAGGTTATGATGGAAGTCCATGCAAAAAATCATCGGAAAATTATATTCTATGAAAATTTTCGAAATGCAAGTTTCGGTCAAAAATCATAGTATATTATACACTAGTTACGGTCAAAAATATCAAATATAATCGGAGACTGTTCGAAATGATACGAGACTTCATATATCATTTATATAATTTACGAGGGAAGGTTATGATGGAAGTCCATGCAAAAAATCATCGGAAAATTAGATTCTATGAAACTTTTCGAAATGCAAGTTTCGGTCAAAAATCATAGTATATTATACACTAGTTCGGTCAAAAAAATCAAATTTAATTGGGGACTATTTGAAATGATACGAGACTTTTCAGATCATTTATATCTGATAAGAGGGAAGATTTGATGGAAGTCCATGAGAAATAATTATCTGAAAAATAGATTCTAGGAAACTTTTTGAAATGCAAGTTTCGGTCAAAAAATCATAATATATTATACACTAGTTTATTCTAGTTTCTGTCAGAAATAGAATTAAATCGGAGACTATTTGAAATGATGTGAAACTTCATATATCATTTATATAATTTACGAGGGAAGGTTATGATGGAAGTCCATGCAAAAAATCATCGGAAAATTATATTCTATGAAAATTTTCGAAATGCAAGTTTCGGTCAAAAATCATAGTATATTATACACTAGTTACGGTCAAAAATATCAAATATAATCGGAGACTGTTCGAAATGATACGAGACTTCATATATCATTTATATAATTTACGAGGGAAGGTTATGATGGAAGTCCATGCAAAAAATCATCGGAAAATTATATTCTATGAAAATTTTCGAAATGCAAGTTTCGGTCAAAAATCATAGTATATTATACACTATTTACGGTCAAAAATATCAAATTTAATCGGAGACTGTTCGAAATGATACGAGACTTCATATATCATTTATATAATTTACGAGGGAAGGTTATGATGGAAGTCCATGCAAAAAATCATCGGAAAATTAGATTCTATGAAACTTTTCGAAATGCATGTTTCGGTCAAAAATCATAGTATATTATACACTAGTTCGGTCAAAAAAATCAAATTTAATTGGGGACTATTTGAAATGATACGAGACTTTTCAGATCATTTATATCTGATAAGAGGGAAGATTTGATGGAAGTCCATGAGAAATAATTATCTGAAAAATAGATTCTAGGAAACTTTTTGAAATTCAAGTTTCGGTCAAAAAATCATAATATATTATACACTAGTTTATTCTAGTTTCTGTCAGAAATAGAATTAAATCGGAGACTATTTGAAATGATGTGAAACTTCATATATCATTTATATAATTTACGAGGGAAGGTTATGATGGAAGTCCATGCAAAAAATCATCGGAAAATTATATTCTATGAAAATTTTCGAAATGCAAGTTTCGGTCAAAAATCATAGTATATTATACACTAGTTACGGTCAAAAATATCAAATATAATCGGAGACTGTTCGAAATGATACGAGACTTCATATATCATTTATATAATTTACGAGGGAAGGTTATGATGGAAGTCCATGCAAAAAATCATCGGAAAATTAGATTCTATGAAACTTTTCGAAATGCAAGTTTCGGTCAAAAATCATAGTATATTATACACTAGTTCGGTCAAAAAAATCAAATTTAATTGGGGACTATTTGAAATGATACGAGACTTTTCAGATCATTTATATATGATAAGAGGGAAGATTTGATGGAAGTCCATGCGAAAAAATCATCTGAAAAATAGATTCTAGGAAACTTTTTGAAATGCAAGTTTCGGTCAAAAAATCATAATATATTATTCACTAGTTTATTCTAGTTTCTGTCAGAAATCGAATTAAATCGGAGACTATTTGAAATGATGTGAAACTTCATATATCATTTATATAATTTACGAGGGACGTTTATGATGGAAGTCCATGCAAAAAATCATTGGAAAATTATATTCTATGAAACTTTTCGAAATGCAAGTTTCGTCCAAAAATCATAGTATATTATACACTATTTACGGTAAAAAATATCAAATTTAATCGGAGACTGTTCGAAATGATGCGAAACTTCATAAATCATTTATATAATTTACGAGGGAAGGTTATGATGGAAGTCCATGCAAAAAATCATCGGAAAAATATATTCTATGAAAATTTTCGAAATGCAAGTTTCGGTCAAAAATCATAGTATATTATACACTAGTTACGGTCAAAAATATCAAATATAATCGGAGACTGTTCGAAATGATACGAGACTTCATATATCATTTATATAATTTACGAGGGAAGGTTATGATGGAAGTTCATGCAAAAAATCATCGGAAAATTAGATTCTATGAAACTTTTCGAAATGCAAGTTTCGGTCAAAAATCATAGTATATTATACACTAGTTCGGTCAAAAAAATCAAATTTAATTGGGGACTATTTGAAATGATACGAGACTTTTCAGATCATTTATATCTGATAAGAGGGAAGATTTGATGGAAGTCCATGAGAAATAATTATCTGAAAAATAGATTCTAGGAAACTTTTTGAAATGCAAGTTTCGGTCAAAAAATCATAATATATTATACACTAGTTTATTCTAGTTTCTGTCAGAAATAGAATTAAATCGGAGACTATTTGAAATGATGTGAAACTTCATATATCATTTATATAATTTACGAGGGAAGGTTATGATGGAAGTCCATGCAAACAATCATCGGAAAAATATATTCTATGAAAATTTTCGAAATGCAAGTTTCGGTCAAAAATCATAGTATATTATACACTAGTTACGGTCAAAAATATCAAATATAATCGGAGACTGTTCGAAATGATACGAGACTTCATATATGATTTATATAATTTACGAGGGAAGGTTATGATGGAAGTTCATGCAAAAAATCATCGGAAAATTAGATTCTATGAAACTTTTCGAAATGCAAGTTTCGGTCAAAAATCATAGTATATTATACACTAGTTCGGTCAAAAAAATCAAATTTAATTGGGGACTATTTGAAATGATACGAGACTTTTCAGATCATTTATATCTGATAAGAGGGAAGATTTGATGGAAGTCCATGAGAAATAATTATCTGAAAAATAGATTCTAGGAAACTTTTTGAAATGCAAGTTTCGGTCAAAAAATCATAATATATTATACACTAGTTTATTCTAGTTTCTGTCAGAAATAGAATTAAATCGGAGACTATTTGAAATGATGTGAAACTTCATATATCATTTATATAATTTACGAGGGAAGGTTATGATGGAAGTCCATGCAAAAAATCATCGGAAAATTATATTCTATGAAAAATTTCGAAATGCAAGTTTCGGTCAAAAATCATAGTATATTATACACTAGTTACGGTCAAAAATATCAAATATAATCGGAGACTGTTCGAAATGATACGAGACTTCATATATCATTTATATAATTTACGAGGGAAGGTTATGATGGAAGTCCATGCAAAAAATCATCGGAAAATTAGATTCTATGAAACTTTTCGAAATGCATGTTTCGGTCAAAAATCATAGTATATTATACACTAGTTCGGTCAAAAAAATCAAATTTAATTGGGGACTATTTGAAATGATACGAGACTTTTCAGATCATTTATATCTGATAAGAGGGAAGATTTGATGGAAGTCCATGAGAAATAATCATCTGAAAAATAGATTCTAGGAAACTTTTTGAAATTCAAGTTTCGGTCAAAAAATCATAATATATTATACACTAGTTTATTCTAGTTTCTGTCAGAAATCGAATTAAATCGGAGACTATTTGAAATAATGCGAAACTTCATATATCATTTATGTAATTTACGAGGGACGTTTATGATGGAAGTCCATGCAAAAAATCATCGGAAAATTAGATTCTATGAAACTTTTCGAAATGCAAGTTTCGTCCAAAAATCATAGTATATTATACACTATTTACGGTAAAAAATATCAAATTTAATCGGAGACTGTTCGAAATGATGCGAAAACTTCATAAATCATTTATATAATTTACGAGGGAAGGTTATGATGGAAGTCCATGCAAAAAATCATCGGAAAATTAGATTCTATGAAACTTTTCGAAATGCAAGTTTCGGTCAAAAATCATAGTATATTATACACTAGTTCGGTCAAAAAAATCAAATTTAATTGGGGACTATTTGAAATGATACGAGACTTTTCAGATCATTTATATCTGATAAGAGGGAAGATTTGATGGAAGTCCATGAGAAATAATTATCTGAAAAATAGATTCTAGGAAACATTTTGAAATGCAAGTTTCGGTCAAAAAATCATAATATATTATACACTAGTTTATTCTAGTTTCTGTCAGAAATAGAATTAAATCGGAGACTATTTGAAATGATGTGAAACTTCATATATCATTTATATAATTTACGAGGGAAGGTTATGATGGAAGTCCATGCAAAAAATCATCGGAAAATTATATTCTATGAAAATTTTCGAAATGCAAGTTTCGGTCAAAAATCATAGTATATTATACACTAGTTACGGTCAAAAATATCAAATATAATCGGAGACTGTTCGAAATGATACGAGACTTCATATATCATTTATATAATTTACGAGGGAAGGTTATGATGGAAGTCCATGCAAAAAATCATCGGAAAATTAGATTCTATGAAACTTTTCGAAATGCAAGTTTCGGTCAAAAATCATAGTATATTATACACTAGTTCGGTCAAAAAAATCAAATTTAATTGGGGACTATTTGAAATGATACGAGACTTTTCAGATCATTTATATATGATAAGAGGGAAGATTTGATGGAAGTCCATGCGAAAAAATCATCTGAAAAATAGATTCTAGGAAACTTTTTGAAATGCAAGTTTCGGTCAAAAAATCATAATATATTATTCACTAGTTTATTCTAGTTTCTGTCAAAAATCGAATTAAATCGGAGACTATTTGAAATAATGCGAAACTTCATATATCATTTATGTAATTTACGAGGGACGTTTATGATGGAAGTCCATGCAAAAAATCATCGGAAAATTAGATTCTATGAAACTTTTCGAAATGCAAGTTTCGTCCAAAAATCATAGTATATTATACACTATTTACGGTAAAAAATATCAAATTTAATCGGAGACTGTTCGAAATGATGCGAAAACTTCATAAATCATTTATATAATTTACGAGGGAAGGTTATGATGGAAGTCCATGCAAAAAATCATCGGAAAATTAGATTCTATGAAACTTTTCGAAATGCAAGTTTCGGTCAAAAATCATAGTATATTATACACTAGTTCGGTCAAAAAAATCAAATTTAATTGGGGACTATTTGAAATGATACGAGACTTTTCAGATCATTTATATCTGATAAGAGGGAAGATTTGATGGAAGTCCATGAGAAATAATTATCTGAAAAATAGATTCTAGGAAACATTTTGAAATGCAAGTTTCGGTCAAAAAATCATAATATATTATACACTAGTTTATTCTAGTTTCTGTCAGAAATAGAATTAAATCGGAGACTATTTGAAATGATGTGAAACTTCATATATCATTTATATAATTTACGAGGGAAGGTTATGATGGAAGTCCATGCAAAAAATCATCGGAAAATTATATTCTATGAAAATTTTCGAAATGCAAGTTTCGGTCAAAAATCATAGTATATTATACACTAGTTACGGTCAAAAATATCAAATATAATCGGAGACTGTTCGAAATGATACGAGACTTCATATATCATTTATATAATTTACGAGGGAAGGTTATGATGGAAGTCCATGCAAAAAATCATCGGAAAATTAGATTCTATGAAACTTTTCGAAATGCAAGTTTCGGTCAAAAATCATAGTATATTATACACTAGTTCGGTCAAAAAAATCAAATTTAATTGGGGACTATTTGAAATGATACGAGACTTTTCAGATCATTTATATATGATAAGAGGGAAGATTTGATGGAAGTCCATGCGAAAAAATCATCTGAAAAATAGATTCTAGGAGACTTTTTGAAATGCAAGTTTCGGTCAAAAAATCATAATATATTATTCACTAGTTTATTCTAGTTTCTGTCAAAAATCGAATTAAATCGGAGACTATTTGAAATAATGCGAAACTTCATATATCATTTATGTAATTTACGAGGGACGTTTATGATGGAAGTCCATGCAAAAAATCATCGGAAAATTAGATTCTATGAAACTTTTCGAAATGCAAGTTTCGTCCAAAAATCATAGTATATTATACACTATTTACGGTAAAAAATATCAAATTTAATCGGAGACTGTTCGAAATGATGCGAAACTTCATAAATCATTTATATAATTTACGAGGGAAGGTTATGATGGAAGTCCATGCAAAAAATCATCGGAAAATTAGATTCTATGAAACTTTTCGAAATGCAAGTTTCGGTCAAAAATCATAGTATATTATACACTAGTTCGGTCAAAAAAATCAAATTTAATTGGGGACTATTTGAAATGATACGAGACTTTTCAGATCATTTATATCTGATAAGAGGGAAGATTTGATGGAAGTCCATGAGAAATAATTATCTGAAAAATAGATTCTAGGAGACTTTTTGAAATGCAAGTTTCGGTCAAAAAATCATAATATATTTTACACTAGTTTATTCTAGTTTCTGTCAGAAATAGAATTAAATCGGAGACTATTTGAAATGATGTGAAACTTCATATATCATTTATATAATTTACGAGGGAAGGTTATGATGGAAGTCCATGCAAAAAATCATCGGAAAATTATATTCTATGAAAATTTTCGAAATGCAAGTTTCGGTCAAAAATCATAGTATATTATACACTAGTTACGGTCAAAAATATCAAATATAATCGGAGACTGTTCGAAATGATACGAGACTTCATATATCATTTATATAATTTACGAGGGAAGGTTATGATGGAAGTCCATGCAAAAAATCATCGGAAAATTAGATTCTATGAAACTTTTCGAAATGCAAGTTTCGGTCAAAAATCATAGTATATTATACACTAGTTCGGTCAAAAAAATCAAATTTAATTGGGGACTATTTGAAATGATACGAGACTTTTCAGATCATTTATATCTGATAAGAGGGAAGATTTGATGGAAGTCCATGAGAAATAATTATCTGAAAAATAGATTCTAGGAAACTTTTTGAAATGCAAGTTTCGGTCAAAAAATCATAATATATTATACAATAGTTTATTCTAGTTTTTGTCAGAAATAGAATTAAATCGGAGACTATTTGAAATGATGTGAAACTTCATATATCATTTATATAATTTACGAGGGAAGGTTATGATGGAAGTCCATGCAAAAAATCATCGGAAAATTATATTCTATGAAAATTTTCGAAATGCAAGTTTCGGTCAAAAATCATAGTATATTATACACTAGTTACGGTCAAAAATATCAAATATAATCGGAGACTGTTCGAAATGATACGAGACTTCATATATCATTTATATAATTTACGAGGGAAGGTTATGATGGAAGTCCATGCAAAAAATCATCGGAAAATTAGATTCTATGAAACTTTTCGAAATGCAAGTTTCGGTCAAAAATCATAGTATATTATACACTAGTTCGGTCAAAAAAATCAAATTTAATTGGGGACTATTTGAAATGATACGAGACTTTTCAGATCATTTATATCTGATAAGAGGGAAGATTTGATGGAAGTCCATGAGAAATAATTATCTGAAAAATAGATTCTAGGAGACTTTTTGAAATGCAAGTTTCGGTCAAAAAATCATAATATATTTTACACTAGTTTATTCTAGTTTCTGTCAGAAATAGAATTAAATCGGAGACTATTTGAAATGATGCGAAACTTCATATATCATTTATGTAATTTACGAGGGACGTTTATGATGGAAGTCCATGCAAAAAATCATCGGAAAATTATATTCTATGAAAATTTTCGAAATGCAAGTTTCGTCCAAAAATCATAGTATATTATACACTATTTACGGTAAAAAATATCAAATTTAATCGGAGACTGTTCGAAATGATACGAGACTTCATATATCATTTATATAATTTACGAGGGAAGGTTATGATGGAAGTCCATGCAAAAAATCATCGGAAAATTATATTCTATGAAAATTTTCGAAATGCAAGTTTCGGTCAAAAATCATAGTATATTATACACTAGTTACGGTCAAAAATATCAAATATAATCGGAGACTGTTCGAAATGATACGAGACTTCATAAATCATTTATATAATTTACGAGGGAAGGTTATGATGGAAGTCCATGCAAAAAATCATCGGAAAATTAGATTCTATGAAACTTTTCGAAATGCAAGTTTCGGTCAAAAATCATAGTATATTATACACTAGTTCGGTCAAAAAAATCAAATTTAATTGGGGACTATTTGAAATGATACGAGACTTTTCAGATCATTTATATCTGATAAGAGGGAAGATTTGATGGAAGTCCATGAGAAATAATTATCTGAAAAATAGATTCTAGGAGACTTTTTGAAATGCAAGTTTCGGTCAAAAAATCATAATATATTTTACACTAGTTTATTCTAGTTTCTGTCAGAAATAGAATTAAATCGGAGACTATTTGAAATGATGTGAAACTTCATATATCATTTATATAATTTACGAGGGAAGGTTATGATGGAAGTCCATGCAAAAAATCATCGGAAAATTATATTCTATGAAAATTTTCGAAATGCAAGTTTCGGTCAAAAATCATAGTATATTATACACTAGTTACGGTCAAAAATATCAAATATAATCGGAGACTGTTCGAAATGATACGAGACTTCATATATCATTTATATAATTTACGAGGGAAGGTTATGATGGAAGTCCATGCAAAAAATCATCGGAAAATTAGATTCTATGAAACTTTTCGAAATGCAAGTTTCGGTCAAAAATCATAGTATATTATACACTAGTTCGGTCAAAAAAATCAAATTTAATTGGGGACTATTTGAAATGATACGAGACTTTTCAGATCATTTATATCTGATAAGAGGGAAGATTTGATGGAAGTCCATGAGAAATAATTATCTGAAAAATAGATTCTAGGAAACTTTTTGAAATGCAAGTTTCGGTCAAAAAATCATAATATATTATACAATAGTTTATTCTAGTTTTTGTCAGAAATAGAATTAAATCGGAGACTATTTGAAATGATGTGAAACTTCATATATCATTTATATAATTTACGAGGGAAGGTTATGATGGAAGTCCATGCAAAAAATCATCGGAAAATTATATTCTATGAAAATTTTCGAAATGCAAGTTTCGGTCAAAAATCATAGTATATTATACACTAGTTACGGTCAAAAATATCAAATATAATCGGAGACTGTTCGAAATGATACGAGACTTCATATATCATTTATATAATTTACGAGGGAAGGTTATGATAGAAGTCCATGCAAAAAATCATCGGAAAATTAGATTCTATGAAACTTTTCGAAATGCAAGTTTCGGTCAAAAATCATAGTATATTATACACTAGTTCGGTCAAAAAAATCAAATTTAATTGGGGACTATTTGAAATGATACGAGACTTTTCAGATCATTTATATATGATAAGAGGGAAGATTTGATGGAAGTCCATGCGAAAAAATCATCTGAAAAATAGATTCTAGGAAACTTTTTGAAATGCAAGTTTCGGTCAAAAAATCATAATATATTATTCACTAGTTTATTCTAGTTTCTGTCAAAAATCGAATTAAATCGGAGACTATTTGAAATAATGCGAAACTTCATATATCATTTATGTAATTTACGAGGGACGTTTATGATGGAAGTCCATGCAAAAAATCATCGGAAAATTAGATTCTATGAAACTTTTCGAAATGCAAGTTTCGTCCAAAAATCATAGTATATTATACACTATTTACGGTAAAAAATATCAAATTTAATCGGAGACTGTTCGAAATGATGCGAAACTTCATAAATCATTTATATAATTTACGAGGGAAGGTTATGATGGAAGTCCATGCAAAAAATCATCGGAAAATTAGATTCTATGAAACTTTTCGAAATGCAAGTTTCGGTCAAAAATCATAGTATATTATACACTAGTTCGGTCAAAAAAATCAAATTTAATTGGGGACTATTTGAAATGATACGAGACTTTTCAGATCATTTATATCTGATAAGAGGGAAGATTTGATGGAAGTCCATGAGAAATAATTATCTGAAAAATAGATTCTAGGAAACATTTTGAAATGCAAGTTTCGGTCAAAAAATCATAATATATTATACACTAGTTTATTCTAGTTTCTGTCAGAAATAGAATTAAATCGGAGACTATTTGAAATGATGTGAAACTTCATATATCATTTATATAATTTACGAGGGAAGGTTATGATGGAAGTCCATGCAAAAAATCATCGGAAAATTATATTCTATGAAAATTTTCGAAATGCAAGTTTCGGTCAAAAATCATAGTATATTATACACTAGTTACGGTCAAAAATATCAAATATAATCGGAGACTGTTCGAAATGATACGAGACTTCATATATCATTTATATAATTTACGAGGGAAGGTTATGATGGAAGTCCATGCAAAAAATCATCGGAAAATTAGATTCTATGAAACTTTTCGAAATGCAAGTTTCGGTCAAAAATCATAGTATATTATACACTAGTTCGGTCAAAAAAATCAAATTTAATTGGGGACTATTTGAAATAATACGAGACTTTTCAGATCATTTATATCTGATAAGAGGGAAGATTTGATGGAAGTCCATGAGAAATAATTATCTGAAAAATAGATTCTAGGAAACTTTTTGAAATGCAAGTTTCGGTCAAAAAATCATAATATATTATACACTAGTTTATTCTAGTTTCTGTCAGAAATAGAATTAAATCGGAGACTATTTGAAATGATGTGAAACTTCATATATCATTTATATAATTTACGAGGGAACGTTATGATGGAAGTCCATGCAAAAAATCATCGGAAAATTATATTCTATGAAAATTTTTGAAATGCAAGTTTCGGTCAAAAATCATAGTATATTATACACTAGTTACGGTCAAAAATATCAAATATAATCGGAGACTGTTCGAAATGATACGAGACTTCATATATCATTTATATAATTTACGAGGGAAGGTTATGATGGAAGTCCATGCAAAAAATCATCGGAAAATTAGATTCTATGAAACTTTTCGAAATGCAAGTTTCGGTCAAAAATCATAGTATATTATACACTAGTTCGGTCAAAAAAATCAAATTTAATTGGGGACTATTTGAAATGATACGAGACTTTTCAGATCATTTATATCTGATAAGAGGGAAGATTTGATGGAAGTCCATGAGAAATAATTATCTGAAAAATAGATTCTAGGAAACTTTTTGAAATGCAAGTTTCGGTCAAAAAATCATAATATATTATACAATAGTTTATTCTAGTTTTTGTCAGAAATAGAATTAAATCGGAGACTATTTGAAATGATGTGAAACTTCATATATCATTTATATAATTTACGAGGGAAGGTTATGATGGAAGTCCATGCAAAAAATCATCGGAAAATTATATTCTATGAAAATTTTCGAAATGCAAGTTTCGGTCAAAAATCATAGTATATTATACACTAGTTACGGTCAAAAATATCAAATATAATCGGAGACTGTTCGAAATGATACGAGACTTCATATATCATTTATATAATTTACGAGGGAAGGTTATGATAGAAGTCCATGCAAAAAATCATCGGAAAATTAGATTCTATGAAACTTTTCGAAATGCAAGTTTCGGTCAAAAATCATAGTATATTATACACTAGTTACGGTCAAAAATATCAAATATAATCGGAGACTGTTCGAAATGATACGAGACTTCATATATCATTTATATAATTTACGAGGGAAGGTTATGATAGAAGTCCATGCAAAAAATCATCGGAAAATTAGATTCTATGAAACTTTTCGAAATGCAAGTTTCGGTCAAAAATCATAGTATATTATACACTAGTTCGGTCAAAAAAATCAAATTTAATTGGGGACTATTTGAAATGATACGAGACTTTTCAGATCATTTATATATGATAAGAGGGAAGATTTGATGGAAGTCCATGCGAAAAAATCATCTGAAAAATAGATTCTAGGAAACTTTTTGAAATGCAAGTTTCGGTCAAAAAATCATAATATATTATTCACTAGTTTATTCTAGTTTCTGTCAAAAATCGAATTAAATCGGAGACTATTTGAAATAATGCGAAACTTCATATATCATTTATGTAATTTACGAGGGACGTTTATGATGGAAGTCCATGCAAAAAATCATCGGAAAATTAGATTCTATGAAACTTTTCGAAATGCAAGTTTCGTCCAAAAATCATAGTATATTATACACTATTTACGGTAAAAAATATCAAATTTAATCGGAGACTGTTCGAAATGATGCGAAACTTCATAAATCATTTATATAATTTACGAGGGAAGGTTATGATGGAAGTCCATGCAAAAAATCATCGGAAAATTAGATTCTATGAAACTTTTCGAAATGCAAGTTTCGGTCAAAAATCATAGTATATTATACACTAGTTCGGTCAAAAAAATCAAATTTAATTGGGGACTATTTGAAATGATACGAGACTTTTCAGATCATTTATATCTGATAAGAGGGAAGATTTGATGGAAGTCCATGAGAAATAATTATCTGAAAAATAGATTCTAGGAAACATTTTGAAATGCAAGTTTCGGTCAAAAAATCATAATATATTATACACTAGTTTATTCTAGTTTCTGTCAGAAATAGAATTAAATCGGAGACTATTTGAAATGATGTGAAACTTCATATATCATTTATATAATTTACGAGGGAAGGTTATGATGGAAGTCCATGCAAAAAATCATCGGAAAATTATATTCTATGAAAATTTTCGAAATGCAAGTTTCGGTCAAAAATCATAGTATATTATACACTAGTTACGGTCAAAAATATCAAATATAATCGGAGACTGTTCGAAATGATACGAGACTTCATATATCATTTATATAATTTACGAGGGAAGGTTATGATGGAAGTCCATGCAAAAAATCATCGGAAAATTAGATTCTATGAAACTTTTCGAAATGCAAGTTTCGGTCAAAAATCATAGTATATTATACACTAGTTCGGTCAAAAAAATCAAATTTAATTGGGGACTATTTGAAATAATACGAGACTTTTCAGATCATTTATATCTGATAAGAGGGAAGATTTGATGGAAGTCCATGAGAAATAATTATCTGAAAAATAGATTCTAGGAAACTTTTTGAAATGCAAGTTTCGGTCAAAAAATCATAATATATTATACACTAGTTTATTCTAGTTTCTGTCAGAAATAGAATTAAATCGGAGACTATTTGAAATGATGTGAAACTTCATATATCATTTATATAATTTACGAGGGAACGTTATGATGGAAGTCCATGCAAAAAATCATCGGAAAATTATATTCTATGAAAATTTTTGAAATGCAAGTTTCGGTCAAAAATCATAGTATATTATACACTAGTTACGGTCAAAAATATCAAATATAATCGGAGACTGTTCGAAATGATACGAGACTTCATATATCATTTATATAATTTACGAGGGAAGGTTATGATAGAAGTCCATGCAAAAAATCATCGGAAAATTAGATTCTATGAAACTTTTCGAAATGCAAGTTTCGGTCAAAAATCATAGTATATTATACACTAGTTACGGTCAAAAATATCAAATATAATCGGAGACTGTTCGAAATGATACGAGACTTCATATATCATTTATATAATTTACGAGGGAAGGTTATGATAGAAGTCCATGCAAAAAATCATCGGAAAATTAGATTCTATGAAACTTTTCGAAATGCAAGTTTCGGTCAAAAATCATAGTATATTATACACTAGTTCGGTCAAAAAAATCAAATTTAATTGGGGACTATTTGAAATGATACGAGACTTTTCAGATCATTTATATATGATAAGAGGGAAGATTTGATGGAAGTCCATGCGAAAAAATCATCTGAAAAATAGATTCTAGGAAACTTTTTGAAATGCAAGTTTCGGTCAAAAAATCATAATATATTATTCACTAGTTTATTCTAGTTTCTGTCAAAAATCGAATTAAATCGGAGACTATTTGAAATAATGCGAAACTTCATATATCATTTATGTAATTTACGAGGGACGTTTATGATGGAAGTCCATGCAAAAAATCATCGGAAAATTAGATTCTATGAAACTTTTCGAAATGCAAGTTTCGTCCAAAAATCATAGTATATTATACACTATTTACGGTAAAAAATATCAAATTTAATCGGAGACTGTTCGAAATGATGCGAAACTTCATAAATCATTTATATAATTTACGAGGGAAGGTTATGATGGAAGTCCATGCAAAAAATCATCGGAAAATTAGATTCTATGAAACTTTTCGAAATGCAAGTTTCGGTCAAAAATCATAGTATATTATACACTAGTACGGTCAAAAAAATCAAATTTAATTGGGGACTATTTGAAATGATACGAGACTTTTCAGATCATTTATATCTGATAAGAGGGAAGATTTGATGGAAGTCCATGAGAAATAATTATCTGAAAAATAGATTCTAGGAAACATTTTGAAATGCAAGTTTCGGTCAAAAAATCATAATATATTATACACTAGTTTATTCTAGTTTCCGTCAGAAATAGAATTAAATCGGAGACTATTTGAAATGATGTGAAACTTCATATATCATTTATATAATTTACGAGGGAAGGTTATGATGGAAGTCCATGCAAAAAATCATCGGAAAATTATATTCTATGAAAATTTTCGAAATGCAAGTTTCGGTCAAAAATCATAGTATATTATACACTAGTTACGGTCAAAAATATCAAATATAATCGGAGACTGTTCGAAATGATACGAGACTTCATATATCATTTATATAATTTACGAGGGAAGGTTATGATGGAAGTCCATGCAAAAAATCATCGGAAAATTAGATTCTATGAAACTTTTCGAAATGCAAGTTTCGGTCAAAAATCATAGTATATTATACACTAGTTCGGTCAAAAAAATCAAATTTAATTGGGGACTATTTGAAATAATACGAGACTTTTCAGATCATTTATATCTGATAAGAGGGAAGATTTGATGGAAGTCCATGAGAAATAATTATCTGAAAAATAGATTCTAGGAAACTTTTTGAAATGCAAGTTTCGGTCAAAAAATCATAATATATTATACACTAGTTTATTCTAGTTTCTGTCAGAAATAGAATTAAATCGGAGACTATTTGAAATGATGTGAAACTTCATATATCATTTATATAATTTACGAGGGAACGTTATGATGGAAGTCCATGCAAAAAATCATCGGAAAATTATATTCTATGAAAATTTTTGAAATGCAAGTTTCGGTCAAAAATCATAGTATATTATACACTAGTTACGGTCAAAAATATCAAATATAATCGGAGACTGTTCGAAATGATACGAGACTTCATATATCATTTATATAATTTACGAGGGAAGGTTATGATGGAAGTCCATGCAAAAAATCATCGGAAAATTAGATTCTATGAAACTTTTCGAAATGCAAGTTTCGGTCAAAAATCATAGTATATTATACACTAGTTCGGTCAAAAAAATCAAATTTAATTGGGGACTATTTGAAATGATACGAGACTTTTCAGATCATTTATATCTGATAAGAGGGAAGATTTGATGGAAGTCCATGAGAAATAATTATCTGAAAAATAGATTCTAGGAAACTTTTTGAAATGCAAGTTTCGGTCAAAAAATCATAATATATTATACAATAGTTTATTCTAGTTTTTGTCAGAAATAGAATTAAATCGGAGACTATTTGAAATGATGTGAAACTTCATATATCATTTATATAATTTACGAGGGAAGGTTATGATGGAAGTCCATGCAAAAAATCATCGGAAAATTATATTCTATGAAAATTTTCGAAATGCAAGTTTCGGTCAAAAATCATAGTATATTATACACTAGTTACGGTCAAAAATATCAAATATAATCGGAGACTGTTCGAAATGATACGAGACTTCATATATCATTTATATAATTTACGAGGGAAGGTTATGATAGAAGTCCATGCAAAAAATCATCGGAAAATTAGATTCTATGAAACTTTTCGAAATGCAAGTTTCGGTCAAAAATCATAGTATATTATACACTAGTTCGGTCAAAAAAATCAAATTTAATTGGGGACTATTTGAAATGATACGAGACTTTTCAGATCATTTATATCTGATAAGAGGGAAGATTTGATGGAAGTCCATGAGAAATAATTATCTGAAAAATAGATTCTAGGAAACTTTTTGAAATGCAAGTTTCGGTCAAAAAATCATAATATATTATACAATAGTTTATTCTAGTTTTTGTCAGAAATAGAATTAAATCGGAGACTATTTGAAATGATGTGAAACTTCATATATCATTTATATAATTTACGAGGGAAGGTTATGATGGAAGTCCATGCAAAAAATCATCGGAAAATTATATTCTATGAAAATTTTCGAAATGCAAGTTTCGGTCAAAAATCATAGTATATTATACACTAGTTACGGTCAAAAATATCAAATATAATCGGAGACTGTTCGAAATGATACGAGACTTCATATATCATTTATATAATTTACGAGGGAAGGTTATGATAGAAGTCCATGCAAAAAATCATCGGAAAATTAGATTCTATGAAACTTTTCGAAATGCAAGTTTCGGTCAAAAATCATAGTATATTATACACTAGTTCGGTCAAAAAAATCAAATTTAATTGGGGACTATTTGAAATGATACGAGACTTTTCAGATCATTTATATATGATAAGAGGGAAGATTTGATGGAAGTCCATGCGAAAAAATCATCTGAAAAATAGATTCTAGGAAACTTTTTGAAATGCAAGTTTCGGTCAAAAAATCATAATATATTATTCACTAGTTTATTCTAGTTTCTGTCAAAAATCGAATTAAATCGGAGACTATTTGAAATAATGCGAAACTTCATATATCATTTATGTAATTTACGAGGGACGTTTATGATGGAAGTCCATGCAAAAAATCATCGGAAAATTAGATTCTATGAAACTTTTCGAAATGCAAGTTTCGTCCAAAAATCATAGTATATTATACACTATTTACGGTAAAAAATATCAAATTTAATCGGAGACTGTTCGAAATGATGCGAAACTTCATAAATCATTTATATAATTTACGAGGGAAGGTTATGATGGAAGTCCATGCAAAAAATCATCGGAAAATTAGATTCTATGAAACTTTTCGAAATGCAAGTTTCGGTCAAAAATCATAGTATATTATACACTAGTTCGGTCAAAAAAATCAAATTTAATTGGGGACTATTTGAAATGATACGAGACTTTTCAGATCATTTATATCTGATAAGAGGGAAGATTTGATGGAAGTCCATGAGAAATAATTATCTGAAAAATAGATTCTAGGAAACATTTTGAAATGCAAGTTTCGGTCAAAAAATCATAATATATTATACACTAGTTTATTCTAGTTTCTGTCAGAAATAGAATTAAATCGGAGACTATTTGAAATGATGTGAAACTTCATATATCATTTATATAATTTACGAGGGAACGTTATGATGGAAGTCCATGCAAAAAATCATCGGAAAATTATATTCTATGAAAATTTTTGAAATGCAAGTTTCGGTCAAAAATCATAGTATATTATACACTAGTTACGGTCAAAAATAT
Source organism: Lathyrus aphaca (assembly GCA_963966055.1). Classification (NCBI taxonomy): domain Eukaryota; kingdom Viridiplantae; phylum Streptophyta; class Magnoliopsida; order Fabales; family Fabaceae; genus Lathyrus; species Lathyrus aphaca. The sequence continues at coordinate 17,141 of CAWYPZ010000181.1, read as the reverse complement.
CAAATATAATCGGAGACTGTTCGAAATGATACGAGACTTCATATATCATTTATATAATTTACGAGGGAAGGTTATGATGGAAGTCCATGCAAAAAATCATCGGAAAATTAGATTCTATGAAACTTTTCGAAATGCAAGTTTCGGTCAAAAATCATAGTATATTATACACTAGTTCGGTCAAAAAAATCAAATTTAATTGGGGACTATTTGAAATGATACGAGACTTTTCAGATCATTTATATCTGATAAGAGGGAAGATTTGATGGAAGTCCATGAGAAATAATTATCTGAAAAATAGATTCTAGGAAACTTTTTGAAATGCAAGTTTCGGTCAAAAAATCATAATATATTATACACTAGTTTATTCTAGTTTTTGTCAGAAATAGAATTAAATCGGAGACTATTTGAAATGATGTGAAACTTCATATATCATTTATATAATTTACGAGGGAAGGTTATGATGGAAGTCCATGCAAAAAATCATCGGAAAATTATATTCTATGAAAATTTTTGAAATGCAAGTTTCGGTCAAAAATCATAGTATATTATACACTAGTTACGGTCAAAAATATCAAATATAATCGGAGACTGTTCGAAATGATACGAGACTTCATATATCATTTATATAATTTACGAGGGAAGGTTATGATGGAAGTCCATGCAAAAAATCATCGGAAAATTAGATTCTATGAAACTTTTCGAAATGCAAGTTTCGGTCAAAAATCATAGTATATTATACACTAGTTCGGTCAAAAAAATCAAATTTAATTGGGGACTATTTGAAATGATACGAGACTTTTCAGATCATTTATATCTGATAAGAGGGAAGATTTGATGGAAGTCCATGAGAAATAATTATCTGAAAAATAGATTCTAGGAAACTTTTTGAAATGCAAGTTTCGGTCAAAAAATCATAATATATTATACAATAGTTTATTCTAGTTTTTGTCAGAAATAGAATTAAATCGGAGACTATTTGAAATGATGTGAAACTTCATATATCATTTATATAATTTACGAGGGAAGGTTATGATGGAAGTCCATGCAAAAAATCATCGGAAAATTATATTCTATGAAAATTTTCGAAATGCAAGTTTCGGTCAAAAATCATAGTATATTATACACTAGTTACGGTCAAAAATATCAAATATAATCGGAGACTGTTCGAAATGATACGAGACTTCATATATCATTTATATAATTTACGAGGGAAGGTTATGATAGAAGTCCATGCAAAAAATCATCGGAAAATTAGATTCTATGAAACTTTTCGAAATGCAAGTTTCGGTCAAAAATCATAGTATATTATACACTAGTTCGGTCAAAAAAATCAAATTTAATTGGGGACTATTTGAAATGATACGAGACTTTTCAGATCATTTATATATGATAAGAGGGAAGATTTGATGGAAGTCCATGCGAAAAAATCATCTGAAAAATAGATTCTAGGAAACTTTTTGAAATGCAAGTTTCGGTCAAAAAATCATAATATATTATTCACTAGTTTATTCTAGTTTCTGTCAAAAATCGAATTAAATCGGAGACTATTTGAAATAATGCGAAACTTCATATATCATTTATGTAATTTACGAGGGACGTTTATGATGGAAGTCCATGCAAAAAATCATCGGAAAATTAGATTCTATGAAACTTTTCGAAATGCAAGTTTCGTCCAAAAATCATAGTATATTATACACTATTTACGGTAAAAAATATCAAATTTAATCGGAGACTGTTCGAAATGATGCGAAACTTCATAAATCATTTATATAATTTACGAGGGAAGGTTATGATGGATGTCCATGCAAAAAATCATCGGAAAATTAGATTCTATGAAACTTTTCGAAATGCAAGTTTCGGTCAAAAATCATAGTATATTATACACTAGTTCGGTCAAAAAAATCAAATTTAATTGGGGACTATTTGAAATGATACGAGACTTTTCAGATCATTTATATCTGATAAGAGGGAAGATTTGATGGAAGTCCATGAGAAATAATTATCTGAAAAATAGATTCTAGGAAACATTTTGAAACGCAAGTTTCGGTCAAAAAATCATAATATATTATACACTAGTTTATTCTAGTTTCTGTCAGAAATAGAATTAAATCGGAGACTATTTGAAATGATGTGAAACTTCATATATCATTTATATAATTTACGAGGGAACGTTATGATGGAAGTCCATGCAAAAAATCATCGGAAAATTATATTCTATGAAAATTTTTGAAATGCAAGTTTCGGTCAAAAATCATAGTATATTATACACTAGTTACGGTCAAAAATATCAAATATAATCGGAGACTGTTCGAAATGATACGAGACTTCATATATCATTTATATAATTTACGAGGGAAGGTTATGATGGAAGTCCATGCAAAAAATCATCGGAAAATTAGATTCTATGAAACTTTTCGAAATGCAAGTTTCGGTCAAAAATCATAGTATATTATACACTAGTTCGGTCAAAAAAATCAAATTTAATTGGGGACTATTTGAAATGATACGAGACTTTTCAGATCATTTATATCTGATAAGAGGGAAGATTTGATGGAAGTCCATGAGAAATAATTATCTGAAAAATAGATTCTAGGAAACTTTTTGAAATGCAAGTTTCGGTCAAAAAATCATAATATATTATACAATAGTTTATTCTAGTTTTTGTCAGAAATAGAATTAAATCGGAGACTATTTGAAATGATGTGAAACTTCATATATCATTTATATAATTTACGAGGGAAGGTTATGATGGAAGTCCATGCAAAAAATCATCGGAAAATTATATTCTATGAAAATTTTCGAAATGCAAGTTTCGGTCAAAAATCATAGTATATTATACACTAGTTACGGTCAAAAATATCAAATATAATCGGAGACTGTTCGAAATGATACGAGACTTCATATATCATTTATATAATTTACGAGGGAAGGTTATGATAGAAGTCCATGCAAAAAATCATCGGAAAATTAGATTCTATGAAACTTTTCGAAATGCAAGTTTCGGTCAAAAATCATAGTATATTATACACTAGTTCGGTCAAAAAAATCAAATTTAATTGGGGACTATTTGAAATGATACGAGACTTTTCAGATCATTTATATATGATAAGAGGGAAGATTTGATGGAAGTCCATGCGAAAAAATCATCTGAAAAATAGATTCTAGGAAACTTTTTGAAATGCAAGTTTCGGTCAAAAAATCATAATATATTATTCACTAGTTTATTCTAGTTTCTGTCAAAAATCGAATTAAATCGGAGACTATTTGAAATAATGCGAAACTTCATATATCATTTATGTAATTTACGAGGGACGTTTATGATGGAAGTCCATGCAAAAAATCATCGGAAAATTAGATTCTATGAAACTTTTCGAAATGCAAGTTTCGTCCAAAAATCATAGTATATTATACACTATTTACGGTAAAAAATATCAAATTTAATCGGAGACTGTTCGAAATGATGCGAAACTTCATAAATCATTTATATAATTTACGAGGGAAGGTTATGATGGAAGTCCATGCAAAAAATCATCGGAAAATTAGATTCTATGAAACTTTTCGAAATGCAAGTTTCGGTCAAAAATCATAGTATATTATACACTAGTTCGGTCAAAAAAATCAAATTTAATTGGGGACTATTTGAAATGATACGAGACTTTTCAGATCATTTATATCTGATAAGAGGGAAGATTTGATGGAAGTCCATGAGAAATAATTATCTGAAAAATAGATTCTAGGAAACATTTTGAAACGCAAGTTTCGGTCAAAAAATCATAATATATTATACACTAGTTTATTCTAGTTTCTGTCAGAAATAGAATTAAATCGGAGACTATTTGAAATGATGTGAAACTTCATATATCATTTATATAATTTACGAGGGAACGTTATGATGGAAGTCCATGCAAAAAATCATCGGAAAATTATATTCTATGAAAATTTTTGAAATGCAAGTTTCGGTCAAAAATCATAGTATATTATACACTAGTTACGGTCAAAAATATCAAATATAATCGGAGACTGTTCGAAATGATACGAGACTTCATATATCATTTATATAATTTACGAGGGAAGGTTATGATGGAAGTCCATGCAAAAAATCATCGGAAAATTAGATTCTATGAAACTTTTCGAAATGCAAGTTTCGGTCAAAAATCATAGTATATTATACACTAGTTCGGTCAAAAAAATCAAATTTAATTGGGGACTATTTGAAATGATACGAGACTTTTCAGATCATTTATATCTGATAAGAGGGAAGATTTGATGGAAGTCCATGAGAAATAATTATCTGAAAAATAGATTCTAGGAAACTTTTTGAAATGCAAGTTTCGGTCAAAAAATCATAATATATTATACACTAGTTTATTCTAGTTTCTGTCAGAAATAGAATTAAATCGGAGACTATTTGAAATGATGTGAAACTTCATATATCATTTATATAATTTACGAGGGAACGTTATGATGGAAGTCCATGCAAAAAATCATCGGAAAATTATATTCTATGAAAATTTTTGAAATGCAAGTTTCGGTCAAAAATCATAGTATATTATACACTAGTTACGGTCAAAAATATCAAATATAATCGGAGACTGTTCGAAATGATACGAGACTTCATATATCATTTATATAATTTACGAGGGAAGGTTATGATAGAAGTCCATGCAAAAAATCATCGGAAAATTAGATTCTATGAAACTTTTCGAAATGCAAGTTTCGGTCAAAAATCATAGTATATTATACACTAGTTACGGTCAAAAATATCAAATATAATCGGAGACTGTTCGAAATGATACGAGACTTCATATATCATTTATATAATTTACGAGGGAAGGTTATGATAGAAGTCCATGCAAAAAATCATCGGAAAATTAGATTCTATGAAACTTTTCGAAATGCAAGTTTCGGTCAAAAATCATAGTATATTATACACTAGTTCGGTCAAAAAAATCAAATTTAATTGGGGACTATTTGAAATGATACGAGACTTTTCAGATCATTTATATATGATAAGAGGGAAGATTTGATGGAAGTCCATGCGAAAAAATCATCTGAAAAATAGATTCTAGGAAACTTTTTGAAATGCAAGTTTCGGTCAAAAAATCATAATATATTATTCACTAGTTTATTCTAGTTTCTGTCAAAAATCGAATTAAATCGGAGACTATTTGAAATAATGCGAAACTTCATATATCATTTATGTAATTTACGAGGGACGTTTATGATGGAAGTCCATGCAAAAAATCATCGGAAAATTAGATTCTATGAAACTTTTCGAAATGCAAGTTTCGTCCAAAAATCATAGTATATTATACACTATTTACGGTAAAAAATATCAAATTTAATCGGAGACTGTTCGAAATGATGCGAAACTTCATAAATCATTTATATAATTTACGAGGGAAGGTTATGATGGAAGTCCATGCAAAAAATCATCGGAAAATTAGATTCTATGAAACTTTTCGAAATGCAAGTTTCGGTCAAAAATCATAGTATATTATACACTAGTTCGGTCAAAAAAATCAAATTTAATTGGGGACTATTTGAAATGATACGAGACTTTTCAGATCATTTATATCTGATAAGAGGGAAGATTTGATGGAAGTCCATGAGAAATAATTATCTGAAAAATAGATTCTAGGAAACATTTTGAAATGCAAGTTTCGGTCAAAAAATCATAATATATTATACACTAGTTTATTCTAGTTTCCGTCAGAAATAGAATTAAATCGGAGACTATTTGAAATGATGTGAAACTTCATATATCATTTATATAATTTACGAGGGAAGGTTATGATGGAAGTCCATGCAAAAAATCATCGGAAAATTATATTCTATGAAAATTTTCGAAATGCAAGTTTCGGTCAAAAATCATAGTATATTATACACTAGTTACGGTCAAAAATATCAAATATAATCGGAGACTGTTCGAAATGATACGAGACTTCATATATCATTTATATAATTTACGAGGGAAGGTTATGATGGAAGTCCATGCAAAAAATCATCGGAAAATTAGATTCTATGAAACTTTTCGAAATGCAAGTTTCGGTCAAAAATCATAGTATATTATACACTAGTTCGGTCAAAAAAATCAAATTTAATTGGGGACTATTTGAAATAATACGAGACTTTTCAGATCATTTATATCTGATAAGAGGGAAGATTTGATGGAAGTCCATGAGAAATAATTATCTGAAAAATAGATTCTAGGAAACTTTTTGAAATGCAAGTTTCGGTCAAAAAATCATAATATATTATACACTAGTTTATTCTAGTTTCTGTCAGAAATAGAATTAAATCGGAGACTATTTGAAATGATGTGAAACTTCATATATCATTTATATAATTTACGAGGGAACGTTATGATGGAAGTCCATGCAAAAAATCATCGGAAAATTATATTCTATGAAAATTTTTGAAATGCAAGTTTCGGTCAAAAATCATAGTATATTATACACTAGTTACGGTCAAAAATATCAAATATAATCGGAGACTGTTCGAAATGATACGAGACTTCATATATCATTTATATAATTTACGAGGGAAGGTTATGATGGAAGTCCATGCAAAAAATCATCGGAAAATTAGATTCTATGAAACTTTTCGAAATGCAAGTTTCGGTCAAAAATCATAGTATATTATACACTAGTTCGGTCAAAAAAATCAAATTTAATTGGGGACTATTTGAAATGATACGAGACTTTTCAGATCATTTATATCTGATAAGAGGGAAGATTTGATGGAAGTCCATGAGAAATAATTATCTGAAAAATAGATTCTAGGAAACTTTTTGAAATGCAAGTTTCGGTCAAAAAATCATAATATATTATACAATAGTTTATTCTAGTTTTTGTCAGAAATAGAATTAAATCGGAGACTATTTGAAATGATGTGAAACTTCATATATCATTTATATAATTTACGAGGGAAGGTTATGATGGAAGTCCATGCAAAAAATCATCGGAAAATTATATTCTATGAAAATTTTCGAAATGCAAGTTTCGGTCAAAAATCATAGTATATTATACACTAGTTACGGTCAAAAATATCAAATATAATCGGAGACTGTTCGAAATGATACGAGACTTCATATATCATTTATATAATTTACGAGGGAAGGTTATGATAGAAGTCCATGCAAAAAATCATCGGAAAATTAGATTCTATGAAACTTTTCGAAATGCAAGTTTCGGTCAAAAATCATAGTATATTATACACTAGTTCGGTCAAAAAAATCAAATTTAATTGGGGACTATTTGAAATGATACGAGACTTTTCAGATCATTTATATCTGATAAGAGGGAAGATTTGATGGAAGTCCATGAGAAATAATTATCTGAAAAATAGATTCTAGGAAACTTTTTGAAATGCAAGTTTCGGTCAAAAAATCATAATATATTATACAATAGTTTATTCTAGTTTTTGTCAGAAATAGAATTAAATCGGAGACTATTTGAAATGATGTGAAACTTCATATATCATTTATATAATTTACGAGGGAAGGTTATGATGGAAGTCCATGCAAAAAATCATCGGAAAATTATATTCTATGAAAATTTTCGAAATGCAAGTTTCGGTCAAAAATCATAGTATATTATACACTAGTTACGGTCAAAAATATCAAATATAATCGGAGACTGTTCGAAATGATACGAGACTTCATATATCATTTATATAATTTACGAGGGAAGGTTATGATAGAAGTCCATGCAAAAAATCATCGGAAAATTAGATTCTATGAAACTTTTCGAAATGCAAGTTTCGGTCAAAAATCATAGTATATTATACACTAGTTCGGTCAAAAAAATCAAATTTAATTGGGGACTATTTGAAATGATACGAGACTTTTCAGATCATTTATATATGATAAGAGGGAAGATTTGATGGAAGTCCATGCGAAAAAATCATCTGAAAAATAGATTCTAGGAAACTTTTTGAAATGCAAGTTTCGGTCAAAAAATCATAATATATTATTCACTAGTTTATTCTAGTTTCTGTCAAAAATCGAATTAAATCGGAGACTATTTGAAATAATGCGAAACTTCATATATCATTTATGTAATTTACGAGGGACGTTTATGATGGAAGTCCATGCAAAAAATCATCGGAAAATTAGATTCTATGAAACTTTTCGAAATGCAAGTTTCGTCCAAAAATCATAGTATATTATACACTATTTACGGTAAAAAATATCAAATTTAATCGGAGACTGTTCGAAATGATGCGAAACTTCATAAATCATTTATATAATTTACGAGGGAAGGTTATGATGGAAGTCCATGCAAAAAATCATCGGAAAATTAGATTCTATGAAACTTTTCGAAATGCAAGTTTCGGTCAAAAATCATAGTATATTATACACTAGTTCGGTCAAAAAAATCAAATTTAATTGGGGACTATTTGAAATGATACGAGACTTTTCAGATCATTTATATCTGATAAGAGGGAAGATTTGATGGAAGTCCATGAGAAATAATTATCTGAAAAATAGATTCTAGGAAACATTTTGAAATGCAAGTTTCGGTCAAAAAATCATAATATATTATACACTAGTTTATTCTAGTTTCTGTCAGAAATAGAATTAAATCGGAGACTATTTGAAATGATGTGAAACTTCATATATCATTTATATAATTTACGAGGGAACGTTATGATGGAAGTCCATGCAAAAAATCATCGGAAAATTATATTCTATGAAAATTTTTGAAATGCATGTTTCGGTCAAAAATCATAGTATATTATACACTAGTTACGGTCAAAAATATCAAATATAATCGGAGACTGTTCGAAATGATACGAGACTTCATATATCATTTATATAATTTACGAGGGAAGGTTATGATGGAAGTCCATGCAAAAAATCATCGGAAAATTAGATTCTATGAAACTTTTCGAAATGCAAGTTTCGGTCAAAAATCATAGTATATTATACACTAGTTCGGTCAAAAAAATCAAATTTAATTGGGGACTATTTGAAATGATACGAGACTTTTCAGATCATTTATATCTGATAAGAGGGAAGATTTGATGGAAGTCCATGAGAAATAATTATCTGAAAAATAGATTCTAGGAAACTTTTTGAAATGCAAGTTTCGGTCAAAAAATCATAATATATTATACACTAGTTTATTCTAGTTTTTGTCAGAAATAGAATTAAATCGGAGACTATTTGAAATGATGTGAAACTTCATATATCATTTATATAATTTACGAGGGAAGGTTATGATGGAAGTCCATGCAAAAAATCATCGGAAAATTATATTCTATGAAAATTTTTGAAATGCAAGTTTCGGTCAAAAATCATAGTATATTATACACTAGTTACGGTCAAAAATATCAAATATAATCGGAGACTGTTCGAAATGATACGAGACTTCATATATCATTTATATAATTTACGAGGGAAGGTTATGATGGAAGTCCATGCAAAAAATCATCGGAAAATTAGATTCTATGAAACTTTTCGAAATGCAAGTTTCGGTCAAAAATCATAGTATATTATACACTAGTTCGGTCAAAAAAATCAAATTTAATTGGGGACTATTTGAAATGATACGAGACTTTTCAGATCATTTATATCTGATAAGAGGGAAGATTTGATGGAAGTCCATGAGAAATAATTATCTGAAAAATAGATTCTAGGAAACTTTTTGAAATGCAAGTTTCGGTCAAAAAATCATAATATATTATACAATAGTTTATTCTAGTTTTTGTCAGAAATAGAATTAAATCGGAGACTATTTGAAATGATGTGAAACTTCATATATCATTTATATAATTTACGAGGGAAGGTTATGATGGAAGTCCATGCAAAAAATCATCGGAAAATTATATTCTATGAAAATTTTCGAAATGCAAGTTTCGGTCAAAAATCATAGTATATTATACACTAGTTACGGTCAAAAATATCAAATATAATCGGAGACTGTTCGAAATGATACGAGACTTCATATATCATTTATATAATTTACGAGGGAAGGTTATGATAGAAGTCCATGCAAAAAATCATCGGAAAATTAGATTCTATGAAACTTTTCGAAATGCAAGTTTCGGTCAAAAATCATAGTATATTATACACTAGTTCGGTCAAAAAAATCAAATTTAATTGGGGACTATTTGAAATGATACGAGACTTTTCAGATCATTTATATATGATAAGAGGGAAGATTTGATGGAAGTCCATGCGAAAAAATCATCTGAAAAATAGATTCTAGGAAACTTTTTGAAATGCAAGTTTCGGTCAAAAAATCATAATATATTATTCACTAGTTTATTCTAGTTTCTGTCAAAAATCGAATTAAATCGGAGACTATTTGAAATAATGCGAAACTTCATATATCATTTATGTAATTTACGAGGGACGTTTATGATGGAAGTCCATGCAAAAAATCATCGGAAAATTAGATTCTATGAAACTTTTCGAAATGCAAGTTTCGTCCAAAAATCATAGTATATTATACACTATTTACGGTAAAAAATATCAAATTTAATCGGAGACTGTTCGAAATGATGCGAAACTTCATAAATCATTTATATAATTTACGAGGGAAGGTTATGATGGATGTCCATGCAAAAAATCATCGGAAAATTAGATTCTATGAAACTTTTCGAAATGCAAGTTTCGGTCAAAAATCATAGTATATTATACACTAGTTCGGTCAAAAAAATCAAATTTAATTGGGGACTATTTGAAATGATACGAGACTTTTCAGATCATTTATATCTGATAAGAGGGAAGATTTGATGGAAGTCCATGAGAAATAATTATCTGAAAAATAGATTCTAGGAAACATTTTGAAACGCAAGTTTCGGTCAAAAAATCATAATATATTATACACTAGTTTATTCTAGTTTCTGTCAGAAATAGAATTAAATCGGAGACTATTTGAAATGATGTGAAACTTCATATATCATTTAAATAATTTACGAGGGAACGTTATGATGGAAGTCCATGCAAAAAATCATCGGAAAATTATATTCTATGAAAATTTTTGAAATGCAAGTTTCGGTCAAAAATCATAGTATATTATACACTAGTTACGGTCAAAAATATCAAATATAATCGGAGACTGTTCGAAATGATACGAGACTTCATATATCATTTATATAATTTACGAGGGAAGGTTATGATGGAAGTCCATGCAAAAAATCATCGGAAAATTAGATTCTATGAAACTTTTCGAAATGCAAGTTTCGGTCAAAAATCATAGTATATTATACACTAGTTCGGTCAAAAAAATCAAATTTAATTGGGGACTATTTGAAATGATACGAGACTTTTCAGATCATTTATATCTGATAAGAGGGAAGATTTGATGGAAGTCCATGAGAAATAATTATCTGAAAAATAGATTCTAGGAAACTTTTTGAAATGCAAGTTTCGGTCAAAAAATCATAATATATTATACAATAGTTTATTCTAGTTTTTGTCAGAAATAGAATTAAATCGGAGACTATTTGAAATGATGTGAAACTTCATATATCATTTATATAATTTACGAGGGAAGGTTATGATGGAAGTCCATGCAAAAAATCATCGGAAAATTATATTCTATGAAAATTTTCGAAATGCAAGTTTCGGTCAAAAATCATAGTATATTATACACTAGTTACGGTCAAAAATATCAAATATAATCGGAGACTGTTCGAAATGATACGAGACTTCATATATCATTTATATAATTTACGAGGGAAGGTTATGATAGAAGTCCATGCAAAAAATCATCGGAAAATTAGATTCTATGAAACTTTTCGAAATGCAAGTTTCGGTCAAAAATCATAGTATATTATACACTAGTTCGGTCAAAAAAATCAAATTTAATTGGGGACTATTTGAAATGATACGAGACTTTTCAGATCATTTATATATGATAAGAGGGAAGATTTGATGGAAGTCCATGCGAAAAAATCATCTGAAAAATAGATTCTAGGAAACTTTTTGAAATGCAAGTTTCGGTCAAAAAATCATAATATATTATTCACTAGTTTATTCTAGTTTCTGTCAAAAATCGAATTAAATCGGAGACTATTTGAAATAATGCGAAACTTCATATATCATTTATGTAATTTACGAGGGACGTTTATGATGGAAGTCCATGCAAAAAATCATCGGAAAATTAGATTCTATGAAACTTTTCGAAATGCAAGTTTCGTCCAAAAATCATAGTATATTATACACTATTTACGGTAAAAAATATCAAATTTAATCGGAGACTGTTCGAAATGATGCGAAACTTCATAAATCATTTATATAATTTACGAGGGAAGGTTATGATGGAAGTCCATGCAAAAAATCATCGGAAAATTAGATTCTATGAAACTTTTCGAAATGCAAGTTTCGGTCAAAAATCATAGTATATTATACACTAGTTCGGTCAAAAAAATCAAATTTAATTGGGGACTATTTGAAATGATACGAGACTTTTCAGATCATTTATATCTGATAAGAGGGAAGATTTGATGGAAGTCCATGAGAAATAATTATCTGAAAAATAGATTCTAGGAAACATTTTGAAACGCAAGTTTCGGTCAAAAAATCATAATATATTATACACTAGTTTATTCTAGTTTCTGTCAGAAATAGAATTAAATCGGAGACTATTTGAAATGATGTGAAACTTCATATATCATTTATATAATTTACGAGGGAACGTTATGATGGAAGTCCATGCAAAAAATCATCGGAAAATTATATTCTATGAAAATTTTTGAAATGCAAGTTTCGGTCAAAAATCATAGTATATTATACACTAGTTACGGTCAAAAATATCAAATATAATCGGAGACTGTTCGAAATGATACGAGACTTCATATATCATTTATATAATTTACGAGGGAAGGTTATGATGGAAGTCCATGCAAAAAATCATCGGAAAATTAGATTCTATGAAACTTTTCGAAATGCAAGTTTCGGTCAAAAATCATAGTATATTATACACTAGTTCGGTCAAAAAAATCAAATTTAATTGGGGACTATTTGAAATGATACGAGACTTTTCAGATCATTTATATCTGATAAGAGGGAAGATTTGATGGAAGTCCATGAGAAATAATTATCTGAAAAATAGATTCTAGGAAACTTTTTGAAATGCAAGTTTCGGTCAAAAAATCATAATATATTATACAATAATTTATTCTAGTTTTTGTCAGAAATAGAATTAAATCGGAGACTATTTGAAATGATGTGAAACTTCATATATCATTTATATAATTTACGAGGGAAGGTTATGATGGAAGTCCATGCAAAAAATCATCGGAAAATTATATTCTATGAAAATTTTCGAAATGCAAGTTTCGGTCAAAAATCATAGTATATTATACACTAGTTACGGTCAAAAATATCAAATATAATCGGAGACTGTTCGAAATGATACGAGACTTCATATATCATTTATATAATTTACGAGGGAAGGTTATGATAGAAGTCCATGCAAAAAATCATCGGAAAATTAGATTCTATGAAACTTTTCGAAATGCAAGTTTCGGTCAAAAATCATAGTATATTATACACTAGTTCGGTCAAAAAAATCAAATTTAATTGGGGACTATTTGAAATGATACGAGACTTTTCAGATCATTTATATATGATAAGAGGGAAGATTTGATGGAAGTCCATGCGAAAAAATCATCTGAAAAATAGATTCTAGGAAACTTTTTGAAATGCAAGTTTCGGTCAAAAAATCATAATATATTATTCACTAGTTTATTCTAGTTTCTGTCAAAAATCGAATTAAATCGGAGACTATTTGAAATAATGCGAAACTTCATATATCATTTATGTAATTTACGAGGGACGTTTATGATGGAAGTCCATGCAAAAAATCATCGGAAAATTAGATTCTATGAAACTTTTCGAAATGCAAGTTTCGTCCAAAAATCATAGTATATTATACACTATTTACGGTAAAAAATATCAAATTTAATCGGAGACTGTTCGAAATGATGCGAAACTTCATAAATCATTTATATAATTTACGAGGGAAGGTTATGATGGAAGTCCATGCAAAAAATCATCGGAAAATTAGATTCTATGAAACTTTTCGAAATGCAAGTTTCGGTCAAAAATCATAGTATATTATACACTAGTTCGGTCAAAAAAATCAAATTTAATTGGGGACTATTTGAAATGATACGAGACTTTTCAGATCATTTATATCTGATAAGAGGGAAGATTTGATGGAAGTCCATGAGAAATAATTATCTGAAAAATAGATTCTAGGAAACATTTTGAAATGCAAGTTTCGGTCAAAAAATCATAATATATTATACACTAGTTTATTCTAGTTTCTGTCAGAAATAGAATTAAATCGGAGACTATTTGAAATGATGTGAAACTTCATATATCATTTATATAATTTACGAGGGAACGTTATGATGGAAGTCCATGCAAAAAATCATCGGAAAATTATATTCTATGAAAATTTTTGAAATGCAAGTTTCGGTCAAAAATCATAGTATATTATACACTAGTTACGGTCAAAAATATCAAATATAATCGGAGACTGTTCGAAATGATACGAGACTTCATATATCATTTATATAATTTACGAGGGAAGGTTATGATGGAAGTCCATGCAAAAAATCATCGGAAAATTAGATTCTATGAAACTTTTCGAAATGCAAGTTTCGGTCAAAAATCATAGTATATTATACACTAGTTCGGTCAAAAAAATCAAATTTAATTGGGGACTATTTGAAATGATACGAGACTTTTCAGATCATTTATATCTGATAAGAGGGAAGATTTGATGGAAGTCCATGAGAAATAATTATCTGAAAAATAGATTCTAGGAAACATTTTGAAATGCAAGTTTCGGTCATAAAATCATAATATATTATACACTAGTTTATTCTAGTTTCTGTCAGAAATAGAATTAAATCGGAGACTATTTGAAATGATGTGAAACTTCATATATCATTTATATAATTTACGAGGGAAGGTTATGATGGAAGTCCATGCAAAAAATCATCGGAAAATTATATTCTATGAAAATTTTTGAAATGCAAGTTTCGGTCAAAAATCATAGTATATTATACACTAGTTACGGTCAAAAATATCAAATATAATCGGAGACTGTTCGAAATGATACGAGACTTCATATATCATTTATATAATTTACGAGGGAAGGTTATGATGGAAGTCCATGCAAAAAATCATCGGAAAATTAGATTCTATGAAACTTTTCGAAATGCAAGTTTCGGTCAAAAATCATAGTATATTATACACTAGTTCGGTCAAAAAAATCAAATTTAATTGGGGACTATTTGAAATGATACGAGACTTTTCAGATCATTTATATCTGATAAGAGGGAAGATTTGATGGAAGTCCATGAGAAATAATTATCTGAAAAATAGATTCTAGGAAACTTTTTGAAATGCAAGTTTCGGTCAAAAAATCATAATATATTATACACTAGTTTATTCTAGTTTCTGTCAGAAATAGAATTAAATCGGAGACTATTTGAAATGATGCGAAACTTCATATATCATTTATATAATTTACGAGGGAAGGTTATGATGGAAGTCCATGCAAAAAATCATCGGAAAATTATATTCTATGAAAATTTTCGAAATGCAAGTTTCGGTCAAAAATCATAGTATATTATACACTAGTTACGGTCAAAAATATCAAATATAATCGGAGACTGTTCGAAATGATACGAGACTTCATATATCATTTATATAATTTACGAGGGAAGGTTATGATGGAAGTCCATGCAAAAAATCATCGGAAAATTATATTCTATGAAAATTTTCGAAATGCAAGTTTCGGTCAAAAATCATAGTATATTATACACTAGTTACTGTCAAAAATATCAAATATAATCGGAGACTGTTCGAAATGATACGAGACTTTTCAGATCATTTATATCTGATAAGAGGGAAGATTTGATGGAAGTCCATGAGAAATAATTATCTGAAAAATAGATTCTAGGAAACTTTTTGAAATGCAAGTTTCGGTCAAAAAATCATAATATATTATACACTAGTTTATTCTAGTTTTTGTCAGAAATAGAATTAAATCGGAGACTATTTGAAATGATGTCAAACTTCATATATCATTTATATAATTTACGAGGGAAGGTTATGATGGAAGTCCATGCAAAAAATCATCGGAAAATTATATTCTATGAAAATTTTCGAAATGCAAGTTTCGGTCAAAAATCATAGTATATTATACACTAGTTACGATAAAAAATATCAAATATAATCGGAGACTGTTCGAAATGATACGCGACTTCATATATCATTTATATAATTTACGAGGGAAGGTTATGATGGAAGTCCATGCAAAAAATCATCGGAAAATTAGATTCTATGAAACTTTTCGAAATGCAAGTTTCGGTCAAAAATCATAGTATATTATACACTAGTTCGGTCAAAAAAATCAAATTTAATTGGGGACTATTTGAAATGATACGAGACTTTTCAGATCATTTATATATGATAAGAGGGAAGATTTGATGGAAGTCCATGCGAAAAAATCATCTGAAAAATAGATTCTAGGAAACTTTTTGAAATGCAAGTTTCGGTCAAAAAATCATAATATATTATTCACTAGTTTATTCTAGTTTCTGTCAAAAATCGAATTAAATCGGAGACTATTTGAAATAATGCGAAACTTCATATATCATTTATGTAATTTACGAGGGACGTTTATGATGGAAGTCCATGCAAAAAATCATCGGAAAATTAGATTCTATGAAACTTTTCGAAATGCAAGTTTCGTCCAAAAATCATAGTATATTATACACTATTTACGGTAAAAAATATCAAATTTAATCGGAGACTGTTCGAAATGATGCGAAACTTCATAAATCATTTATATAATTTACGAGGGAAGGTTATGATGGAAGTCCATGCAAAAAATCATCGGAAAATTAGATTCTATGAAACTTTTCGAAATGCAAGTTTCGGTCAAAAATCATAGTATATTATACACTAGTTCGGTCAAAAAAATCAAATTTAATTGGGGACTATTTGAAATGATACGAGACTTTTCAGATCATTTATATCTGATAAGAGGGAAGATTTGATGGAAGTCCATGAGAAATAATTATCTGAAAAATAGATTCTAGGAAACATTTTGAAATGCAAGTTTCGGTCATAAAATCATAATATATTATACACTAGTTTA
>CAWYPZ010000178.1:0-35593 GCA_963966055.1 Lathyrus aphaca | reverse complement strand
TGATCTGTATGTGATATCAGAAGATGAGCCGCATCGATACACTTACAGAATTCGTCAGATCCCACCACCACGGTTGACGCAGCTGTGTATTGTCAGCAAAATTGTGTGATCCGATAATCTTTTTGTGATATTGGGATCACATGATACAGTGCCCTACAACACCTATTTGCACAATTGTGCCCCCACCCCAATCTCACCTGTGTTACGTGTTTTGGGCATGTTGGTTCCGCACAATATCTGTGATCAATGAGCGGAGATCACGAGATCTCGGGCAAAAAATTCTTCAAGTTGTAGTGCAGCGGATGAAATTTCTGCCGCACATGTGGGCACAGATCGGGCATCACTGACCATGTCTATACAAATATACATTGCTGAGGGAAGAGAAGAGCTGAGAAAGGAATTTCCCACGACTTTTGAACAGTGGTCCTTGAAAGAAACTTCAGACACTTTTGTATGCACCTACATACATGAGGAGGATCAAAGATTCAACAAGACCAGATACATCTGTTGTTTAATGGTATGTACCTCAGGTGCATGATGGTGATGAAACTCATTTTGTCCAGAAAGGTGCCTATCCACCTGTGAGATGTGGGTACATGACAGATATATGGAAGAGAGCATTGGGTCATTCAAAATCCAAGCGTACACACACACATTGGCTATGGATGGAGATGGCCTTGAGTTGGTGCATTCACCTCCATCACCTTTGCAATCTAGCAGTGGAAATTTCAAACAGTTGAAATTTCCACCTAACGAGTATTTTGGCATAGAAGATATGAGAATATTATTCAAAGAGCTGGTTATTACAAATTATACAAGGACACAACACCCTGCTCAGACACAACAAGTGTGTATCACTCTTCCACAATGGGATCCTCTTAAGCCACGGCATCTTCAATTCATGCACCGGTATGGGGACAGCAAAATGTGATTGGGTACATACCACTCACATGTAGTGACAAACAAGGACATTTCATGAACAGTACTCCATATGTTTACTCAAGTAGGACAGATGTGTGTCATAGTATCAGGAAAAACTACCACACGCCGATCGGTGTTATGACATCAATGACACATTCACATTAGATATTTTCCAGTTCAAATGTGATATGCACGATAAACATATCAACATATTTGATTCTGAAATACCTCCCCATATCATTCCTGTGATTGATAGTTATCCATGCCAGCTATTAGTATTACCAAGAACAATTATTACACGTCAGTTATGGGAGCATATTCTTGTACTGTATGTAGAAACGCATAACTTTGCGAAAATAGCTCGCATCATAAATCAAGATTGGAAGAATAACATTATACATAAGCAACAACAGGTATATTCACAAACATTTGCTAACTAAATATTTATATAATAATTAGAATACCCTCTTCTCTGAGCCATTATCAGAAGAACAGTATATGGCCATAATGGATGTATCAAATATAACAGAGAAGACAGTATGTAAAGTCATTTATGTGTGGTGGAAACTTTACAGTGAGTTGAAATTTCTACTGGTAGAAATTTCAACTGATTGAATTCAGGTGCTCCACTTTTAGAGAAACATTGGTGGATTTACGTCAACGCACAGGTAGAATCCTACGCTCAGATCACACATACAAATGTGTTAAATCTCTCACTGCTGTGAACAATAACAATATTCGTATGTGTATGAAAGCTTTTTTATTCAGTATATTAAATGAAGAGGGATCAATTTTATATTCTAAAATAGTACCAAATGAGGAACATGTATATGTCAGAGAAGGGTACAAACGCATATTCTCTACACCTAACCGTCAAGATTCCTCAATTCCTGAAGCAATATCAACTGATCATGTAGCAAGTGATTATGTAATGTTATTAGCAGTAATAGAAGAGTATTATCCTGGCCTCATTGTAGATATATTGCAGGTGTGATATATATCATATGTACTTCAATTAACTCATACATCATCAGGATATATGGCATTCTGCTGAAAGAATTATCAAGAAGTTACCAAAGTCACACCCTCATTATCATGCTGCAAAGACTGACCTGAGAAAGATATACCGTATGCTGATAAAAAAGACTGTATTCTCAGCAGAACAGTTTAAGACTGAGATGTTAGATTGGAGTAAACGCTGGTCTGATCCTAAGATCATTATCCCTATGGATGCTAAGGAATACATTCATTACGCAGGTAACAATAACTATTTGAATGTTCTTTTAGATAATTGTAGACAGGTAGTGTTCTATCAGGCATAGTACCAAAGTTAACAGAGTCTCGTGCACCTATACTCACCGCAGACGTGATTAGAGTTGTACAAAACCAAGTAACTGGCCCAAATTTGAATGGGCTGTTCAAGATTGTCAATCATGACATACAAGGTGCGCTAAAATTTGACAGTTGAAATTTCTACCGGTAGAAATTTCAACTGATAATCATCAGGTACATTGCAAAATGAAAGCCTTCACAATTCTCTCAGCGCATCAATGCATGCATCACAGAGTAATATGTCGTTAGAGTGCTTAGAAATGTCATTAGGAATCTCTACATTGACACACAATTGGAGAACTATTTATTCATGTAACATGAACATGGTTCCATATATGTTCAAACTGGGGGCAAGCTATAAAATCTGCAACATGACACAGGTCTAAAATTAAGACTGGTTGGAAAATAGACCAGTCAAATGTTTTTGCAAACACACGGTCACTTGGTTGTTAAGTGCATTCATAACCTCTGAAGTTGCTATTGGTGCTCGCGACTCTTTCATGGTTGGGACTACTCCAGATAATACACTACCTGCATATATTTAATGTACAAGTTGTATGTGTTTTGTTTATACCTGCATATTTGATATATTCTTTGGCATCCACTGGAACAGTAATCTTTGGATCTGACCAGTTCTTATCCCATTGTATCATCTCTGTACGAAATTGGTCTGCAGAGAATACTGATTTATCTGTTAACGTTCTATAGATGCGTCTTAAATCAGCCTTAGCCGCGTGATAATGAGGATGGGTCTTCTGCAGCCTCTTTATTATCCGTTCAGCAGAATGCCATATATCCTATATACAGTATATCAGACATGATAGGTGTATGTATGATTTACCTGCAAGATATCAACCACAAGATCTAGATAGAACTCTTTTACTATTGCTGATAACATTATATAATCATTAGCCACATGATCAGTGCAAATAGCTTGAGGTACTGAAGATTGGGGGCAAGACATAAGATTTTGTTCAACGCATTGGTAATGATTTCTGACTGGTCAGATCTCCAACCGGTCAAATGGCTGACTGGTCAGAAAATGCACCCTTGTTATCAAAATGAATTATTGATGTTTTTGTCGCTGATCTCTTTATGGATGTGCTAATCTGCTGGGATCCAAAATAAAGATTGCATGTGTGGAGGTCATTTCGATGGTCGACAGATGCACACATATAACATGTCCAACCAGTAGTAAAATGACAATTAATAATATGTCTTTATTGTCAAGGTAGTGAGCAAGTAACCTGGAGTCAGATGGTGCTGCTGAAATATATGAGTGGTGTACAGACAGCATCATATATATGTGTACTGAATCGTCTAAAATCCAACCAGTCAATATTCTGACTGGTCAATATTCTGACCAGTTGAATATTCAGACAAAAATATGATACAAAATATTATACAGATATAATAGGTTTTAATAAACATAAAAATGACAAAGCTGATGCATACGGTGATATGACACCTACCTTGTATTACCACAGAGCACCAATGTAAACAGCAATATTCTGACACCTGTCAGAGTGTCATGATCTTGAAGATACACCAAAACCTTACCTGCATACTCAAATAATATTCTATGTGCTAGCATATATTTCTGGTGTCAGTTTGGTGTGTACAAACCACAATGATGACATGAAATGTGAATGACACCTACCTTGTGCATCCAACATCTCTGGCTGTACATACCAAATGAAAGCACCTGGAAAAGGTGTCAGTTGATGTGTCCAACACATGATCATCACAAATCATATGAGATGAATTATCAAAATTATGTCACTCACCTTATGGATCTCATCAACACTGCCATTGGTACCACGTTAAAGCGTATGGAAAATGCGTTACTTTGATGCTAAAACCTGCTGTTGGATCAGTATCATAAAAAAGATATGAGGTGATTCAACATCACCGCATCTCGAAACACGTCCTATACGATAGGCCGTGTCGAGGCGGTCATCTCTATACCAGAATCGTCAAACTAGTGCAATCTCCAATCACTTGTGACACAGGTTACATAGAGCATAGCAATGTAGAGCAATGTCAAAAGCTTGGCTTCAATATTAGAGATGGTGGATGGAAATGGCAGCCAAAGGATGACAAGATATTATCTGAGGGTTTAAAGAGATATTACGCTCAACCAAAAGAGATTGAGACTCGATCTCCATATTACTGGATCTCTCGCAATGATTTTGCGCTAAAACAAGGCATATATCAGACATTTTTATTTCTTTATCTTTTCTTTTTCCTTGGAAGAAACTACAGAACACCTTGCCATGCCAGCCATCCTGCCACTACAACGAGGCACAAATTAGACATTTTTATTTCTTTATCTTTTCTTTTCTTATTTCCTCATAAGAACACATAGACACCTTGCCATGCCAGCCACCTTGCCACTACAACGAGGCACAAATTAGACATTTTATTTCTTTTATCTTTTCTTTTCATATTCCTCATAAGAACACATAGACACCTTGCCATGCCAGCCACCTTGTCACTACAACGAGGCACAGTTTCAGATGATCACTTTTTTCTGTTTGAGATGTGGAATCAAAACGACACCTTGCCATGCCAGTAACCTTTGCCACTACAACAAGTCGTTTTTCTGAATATCTTGACCTTGTATAAAGAGAGATTTAAGGACTTTTTATTAGGATTATTGCCTCTTGCCATCCCGATTCCATTTCCTGAGGATTGATAGAGCTGGAATATCGTACACATCGCACATCCTACCCTCAAAACTCCTGCGGATTCTGATTGGGCTACCAAGCACCTGGTTCATGTGTGATGCAATGACATTTGGTTTCCATTTCTTTCTTTCGTATGTATTTGCGTCTCTCTCCAAATACATCGATAATTATCTATGGAACAATGCCTTGGGGACCTGGAATGTGAAGTTTCCTACGTTGGATTCTGGCTCCCTATAACGTAATTCTGGAAGTTGTGGATGTTGGAAATTGTCTGCCTCGCTTGCAAAGGTAAGAGAGAACATATATCCATCCCCATCCGTGTCCATTGCCTTTTTGCATATATGGTTCACAAAGTCTGGTAGACCTCTCATGGATATCTCCATCATGTTCTCTCTCCACGCAGTCAGAGGAATCTTTCTGAGATTAACGATCTTGAAGCGAAGGAGATAAGTGAAGAAGTGCATTAGAAATTGAGGGTTTTCGAGGGTCTTCACCAGGCTATCGAAATACGCCGCATTACCCCTCATCTTGTCGTTCAGCTGCACGCAAGCCCATCTCCTGTCTCCAAACTCTAGAGGGATTGCGTCTATATGATTGATGTGGCCAACATAACGCCCACAGGTCGGTGTTAAGACAGCATCTATGCCCTTCTTCTCTAATCGCTGCAATATATCTGTGATTAACGATTTCAAGATGTTTGTATCCACATAACCCCCACCGGCTCCTATCTCATTAGCTACAGTGAGCAACTTATTCGCAAACATGGAGTTAATTGGCCCGTGATTGTCTTGATGTTGTTGGTACATGCCCAGTATCTCCCGAATAAACTCTACATGAGGAGTCCGTTAATAATGTCCTTGCCTGATCCCTGACGAGAATAGAGTACCAATGCGATCCCCGGCTTTCTGTTTGGATTCTGAAAGATATCTGCGTACCAAGAGATGATGTAATTGAATAATTCCAGATCTCTGCTGGCCCCATATCTCTCTAAAGTGATACAAGGCAGGTTCAATCAAGACCATGTTCACTTCTTCATCGGGCTTTAGCACTTCTATCGGAAAGCAATTGAACATATTGAAATAGAGAGGATTATAAATCCCTGGTTCAAATACTATATCGGTGACCGTATTTCTGTCCTTCAATAATTTCCACCACTTGTAAACGTTGATCATTTTTGAATGCTCCTCTTCTTTCCACTTATTCCCGTCCTTCACGTATTTTTTCCACAAAAACTTTATATTCAGATTCTCAAATGTGCTATCCCTGGGCTGGAGAACGAAATCTTCAGAACGATCGAAATCGGAAGATACGAAGACAATCAAGCTGGTTCTATCTACAAAATAGAGTAACTTGTCCAATTCTGGCTTCACATGTCTTCTCAACCATTGTTCTGGTTCCATGCCTTTTTTTAATGAGACTGTTGACTCAAGTGAAGCTTGAAATTCTCTGAAACTGATCCTCTCAGGGGGTTGCAGGGGTGTCATAGCAACAATATTTGGCTTATCATGTGTCACTGGCACAGAGAGGACTCCCTTTGAGATGGCTGGATCTTGTGTACTTGAGATAGACAAGGCTTTCTTATTGGCTGTCTTGATGAGAAGCATTTCTTCTGATTGGCCCCGTACTGGAGTTGGGGATTCAGTTTCCGAGTAAATCATCTCTCTCTCAGGCTGATCTGCCGCGTCCTCTTTTGTACTTCCGTTCATTGTATCAGTGACGCCCCCAGATGGCATTCCAGTTGGATCACGCTCCCACAGTGGAGAAGAGTCGCTCTTTTTGCTCATCAGTCAACCATGATGTGTCCCAGGAGTCTCGCTTACTACACGCGCCATAGCAGTGGAACCACATCTTGTTGCGGTTCAAACTGACGTGAGATTGTCTCTTATTTTTGTGATTATAACGACTGTCGATGGCACATAGGTTGTCCTTCAGATGTAACTGATACGTGATGAGACCCTCAAAGGTGTATACTTTAGATAAATGGGGGTCTATTGCGTTTGTGTACTCTGGGAAGTGATCTCCGAGGACTCAGTGCAGATAGTCTAATGTCTGAGGATCGATGGGCATCCTTGATGATTCTTCTCCTCTGCTCCTCTTCTGTGATCCCTGGCCAGATGATTGTTCCCCAGCAGCTCTTTTCTTGGTACTCACTGCATCGATCCAGAGCATTCCTGGCTGGTTGGCTTCTTCTTCTGTCATGAGAACACAGGACTTAAGAAAGAAGGCTCGGTATTCCCCCTCATCCATATCCTGCACTACGACGCCATTGACAAGTGGATGTAACATACAAGGCTTCTCTCCAAATTGCACGTGTTTGCTTGAACCAAGGCCCCTGATGTTCCGGTTGGAAGAGTATATGGAATTGTCGACGAGGCATCTTTCCTTCTATGTTCCTTTTTTGGTCTCTATATAGAATAGACACTCCGCTCGCTTTCTGACCTCTTCATCGTCGTCTATCCTCATGGCTTGGAGGAAAGAGATGAACTTCCCGGGGCCAAGACATAAGAAGTTGACTTGTACTGATGATTTTTCTACTGGTAGAAATTTCAACTGCAAACATGAATTTTTTTAGCGTTAGAAATTTCTACCACATAAATATTTACAATATAATCAATTCTCATTTATTTGCGTGCATTGATGGATTGCTGCAGCTTTCTGGCTACAAGTGTTGGTATTCTCTCTTTGATATCTTTTTCATCAATGTATTGGTGAGGTGGCGTATGGCACAAAAGGGTATCTCTTATGCATTGGTAGAATAAATGAGCTGCCTTACCATTTACAAAGCAGGCTCAAATCAGACATCTTTTGATTGTTTTTCCTTGTGAGAATCTACAGACAGGATGGTATGCCAGCCACTCTGCCACTACAACGAGACATATATTTATTTTGTTTTATTTTTATTATTTTTCCTTGTGAGAATCTACAGACAGGATGGCACGCCAGCCACTCTGCCACTACAATGAGACATATATTTATTTTATTTTATTTTTATTATTTTTCCTTGTGAGAATCTATAGACAGGATGGCATGCCAGCCACTCTGCCACTACAACAAGACACATATCAAAACATTTGTTTTATTTTCTATTTATCGTTTTTTCCATGCAAGAAATCTACAGACAGGATGGCACGCCAGCCACTCTGCCACTACAACAAGACACATATCGAAACATTTCTTTTATTTTCTTTTTGTTTCTTTTCCTTGTGAGAATCTACAGACAGGCTGGCACGCCAGCCACTCTGCCACTACAACTGTCTGAAGGATAACAAGAGCATTGTCATTGATAAAAGAGGAAGAAGGTGATCTGCCATGTTGATTTTAGGCATTATGACGGTCTGACTTGTGCTGACGTAAGGACAGGTGTTTTTGTTGACAACGAGGTGGAGGCCCTTGCCTTCAAAGAGACTGACGATGTGATGAGCGCACGTCGTTCTGAGGAGTGCCATACAGCGTGAATGGTCTGTTCTTGCTGTAGAAACACGTATGCTCTTTTCAATAGAGACACTCAAATTTTTTGGATGTGGTCTCGTGGTCCCATGGTCTCTGCTTGGTAGAGGCATGAGCTTCTTTTAGTAACACTTGATTTTTTTGGACGTGGTCCCGTGGTCTTGTCGTCCCAGCTTGTATTAGCAGCAAGGTGGCTTTAGACACTGCAAAGTGTTTCTCGGTCTTTGTGGCGTGGACTGCCTTCCAAAAGAAATGTGTGTCATTGTAGTGGCATGGTCTCTTTTGTTTTCTTCTCAATCTGGCAGTGTGAGACGAAAAGACCGCACATCTTCCAAAAGATATCAGGATTCGGTCATTCAAGCTCCAATCTCGACAGATTCATTCTACACTTGGCACATTGAGTTTGGAGGGTGGATTTATTTGGAAAAACTCCCATGAATCGTCGCACATGCCCCTCCACAGAAAAGATTATTCTGATCTCTCCAAGACCAGATTGGACACTCGACTTCCGTTCTCTACGGCTTCACACGGCTTTGAAAAGTGCGATTATCGAGAAATTCTATTGAGAATGAAACAACCAATTATTCATCATTTTATATGAGAGAGAACAGGAGCAGCGCCATTGATACGAGTGGAAGAAGGTGAGCTCCCTCGTTGATTTTGGGCATTATGATGGTCTGGGATGCGCTCTGGGTTGTCGATGTGAGGACGAGTGTTTTTGTTGACAACGAGGTGGAGGCACTTATCTTTGAAGAGACTGATGACGTGATGAGCGCCACGTTGTTCTGAGGAGTACCATACAGCGTGAATGGTCCTGTACGGGATAAAAGGCCGAGACCTCCATAGCCCGGAGGCGGCACGACGATCATCTTGCCTGAACTCCCTTAAATTCGATCAATATCACGAAAAATCATGAAAGAACTCACAGTTAGTGTAAGAATACGTGATGGAATTGAGTAGGGTGATGGGCTGCGACATATTGAGGCTCTGTAGCGGGTCCAAGGACGTCAAGGTGTAGGCCAGAATCACCGAGAAAATATTGTCATCAGAGGGTCTGAG
This sequence comes from Lathyrus aphaca, assembly GCA_963966055.1. NCBI lineage: Eukaryota > Viridiplantae > Streptophyta > Magnoliopsida > Fabales > Fabaceae > Lathyrus > Lathyrus aphaca. The sequence goes on along the minus strand of CAWYPZ010000178.1, from coordinate 26,144 downwards.
CTGGAAACTACTCAGGATGGTTGCATTGGCAGGTAAATGAGGATCAGGGCTTGAGGGGTGAGACATGGTGAGGTAACCGTCGTAACTCTGTCTTGTACAGGTAATGTTGAAGTAGAAGGTGGGTGATACAAAGAGCTGGTTGATCCTCGTGCTTCCACAGACAATGTTAGTGGTTGTATCCCACAGAAGAGGTAGGGCAAGCGATGTTCCCGTGAAATAATACTGCATCGGTTGGAGTACTCGGGTTGTGACCTGTATGGGGCCGTTTCTGGCGTAATCAAATAGAGCTGTCAATCCCATCCATGTAGGTGCTGTCATGTTCCCTCCTAAAAGGAAGATGTCTGCGCCGCAACGAGGGACTCCAGAGATATTACAGGAAAGGGAGTCTGTATCGTGTGAGATGATGTTGTATGGACGATCCACTCACATGATGCGGAACCGCTTGAAGTAATGGAGAAAGCCGCATCCGTGGCGGTGAGAAAAGACCACAAACCTACGTCCACGACGTGGCAAGACCGAAATTCAGAGTGAAATTGGAGCCATCTATGCTGTTGGCGTTAGAGATGGTGCACCGGGTGCTTGCAGGAAGGAGAAAAGTGCCCCCAGCATTTGATGAGGCCGTTAACTCGAGATTAAGAAGGGCTTGAGCGTTTACTGTGAAGATTGATATCACAGCCAGAAGCATGTGGGTGATGAGACGCATGTCTGTCTTCCCTTCCTGGAGACGCGAGAAATGAGGCTCAATGAGACATCTTTCTCGTGATGTCTCTGCACTTTACGTTCAGAGGTCTGCATGGCATCATCATCACGTGATCAGCAGCCCGATTTCTGGGAATCCGTACACATTTCATTTTCTGTAGACGAGGCGGCACAAACATGAGTGAGAAATGTATCACAGAAAGGTTTAAAGATATGACAGACGACGAGAAAGAGGTGAGCCGTTATTTCGAGGGGAAAGCGCCACTGAGACGCTCGTGCAGTTTTAACCTGACTGTGCCGATGAGATACGTGGCATGCTACAAGTGCAGAGAACATCTTAGAGATGGTTCTTGGGGTCCCTGCCTGCGATATTTCTGTGAGACCTGCATCTCAGAGCTGAGAGACAAGTATGGAGAGACGTTTTGGGAGAACTGCAAGTGCCAGGACTGTAGAGCGGGGAGAATGCTCCATCCAGAGAGCAAACCCTCTCCTTTCAAATTCAAAGAGGAAAATCTGGGGAAAATGGCAAAAATTGAACTTCCACCGGCAGATAAACACGACGTATAAACGGGCTTCCTTTGATTTATTCTCAGAATATCATGACAGCAGCGATGACAGCGAGCACACTGACGGCCAGACTCGTGGCGGCCCCAGATAAGCTCTTTACGTAGCCCAGTAAATTCGCCGAATTCCCACAGATGAATGTGGTCGATGTACCGTAACTCGTCTTGGAACAAGTTGAGGTGGAACATCAGCTGGTGTTTGTGACCGCTCCAGGTACTACGAGCATGATGTAGACCTCACCTTGGCACAATGAACCTGGAGAGATTTAGATGCATCGCCTGTTTTTCATTCAAATTACCTCCAAAAGTCACGGTGATGCCATCTGATGACGAGCCGTTCCCAGTGTAGGGAAATGCGGCCAAACATGTGATCTTGGTGGATGCCGTCCCTTCTGAATTCATGACGCATCTATCCAGAGTATTAGAGGCCTGTCGAGATGCTGCACCTGAGCAGGACGAACCGTAGAAACTAGAGGTTGTGACTGTACTGGAGCCACATTGGCTCGAGGACGATGTGGTGATCCCCAATGCAGCTGCGCAGCATAAACCATAGAAAGACGGTTATCATGATGATACCCACATAATGTCTGGCATTTCCCGCTCAAGAAGACCGTGTAACTGAAGGCAGTTTTGTTACACGAAATGGGGCCATAGTTGGCAACCGTGATAAATTGTGCGTCCACTATGGTGAAGATCACCGATGCCACGAGAAATATACTGGTATAGAGGTTCATGGCACGTGTTGCAGCTGCTGTTGTGGGAAAAATGAAAGTCTCATCAAGACATGTCACTTAAGATGTCTTTCAGAGATGAGACACCTTAAGGACCTTTCTTTACAAAAATAGGAGCCGCTTGTCCAGATGGCTCTCTTTGCAGATGGCTCTCTTCGTGTGAGTCCTTCCTCTAGACCGCTATAGGATGCATTGAGAGTCTTTTTGAGGCCAGACAAACTGAAACTCAAGGAAGGTGGTGCCACATGACATCATCATGATGTCATGCACGACCTCCGGTAAAAAATCCGATAAGGTGACACTTTGAGACCCAGTTTGGAGCATTTTCTGTGAAAAGAACATCAGGACATAAACAGGAGCCGTGCCAGCACGACCTCTAAAGAGGGGGACATTCTCCCAAGACGCTCCCCTGAGAGATTCGCTTTCCACATACTTTGGGTGTGTGGACGGTGGGAGATGAAATCCACAGCTCAAAAGATCACACAACAAGGGATATAGAATAAAATCGATTGCTCCATTCTCTCTTCATCTACACTTGTGGGGCTCCGATCATGAGTGTCATGATGATCATCACATGAGAGTTTCTACTCGATGAACTGATAGTTGTGAGCCTTTTCCTCAGTTTACACACTCTACAGAACCATGAACAGTGACCACGTGGACTATTCTACAATGGGCCCAGAAGAGCGGAAATTTTTACTTTGCAACAGACTACAGGAACGCATGTCACGACCAGTGTATAGCGGTCCGTGGGCACTTCAGATCAATAGCGGCGACAAAGACAAAGAGTTCTTGGGGGGAGGAGAGGTGATAGACCTGGTCTCTGAAGAGAGTGATGGAGATGAGGGGGGCTCATCTGCATCATCATCACATGAGAGAGGTGGAAGGACACGCAAGGGTCAGATGAGAAGTGCCATGTTGGAGAGAATCTTGAACAACATGGACGAGGCAGAGGACGAGACGATAGACGCTGAGGACAACGAGAGACTGGGCGAGCTTACCTTCTCAAAATCAGGTCAGTTTCAAATGGGCGAGTTAGACTATGACCCACTGAGTGACCCCGTTTTCAAGTGAGTGTTCCTCTCAAAGACGTTGTCAAACGATTCTATAGACTCGTCTTTGCTGAGAAAGCAAGACAGAAGAAAGCACGCGGTCAGATGTCCAACCTCCAAGACGAGGGAGGTCAGGATTCTCGACCATCTCAGGGGGAACAGAAGCGTCGTTGTATGGAGGTCAGTCAATTTCACTGTTAGAACGACTTTTGATGCATACAGGCCATTGCCGAGAACAACGAGAATATTCGTAACGAAGCAGTCCCAACTGCAAGTCTGAAGAACGCATATGTTACAATGAATCAGTATTTACGACAAGCGGCCCTCCTTTGGAAGACAGTTCGACCAGAAGAAGATGATTTCTCGTGGAAGACGCTCTTAAATGTCAATTTCATCAAGATCTGGATCTACTTCTCGGACTCTAGAGCAGAGAAGGGCGAGATAACTTACTCGACACCCCAGAACAGAGTGAAAGGCATCATAGAGGTCAGATCTTCACATGAAAAGAAACACGCTGAGTGTGTTCAGGTCATACAGAGGATGATGGCGTACCTCCCTAAAGACAAAGATCAGGTCTTTTGGAATAACTCCATGGTGGTCTGTCACAAACTATTGAATGCTGCGAGAAGTGTCTCTCGAGGAACTGGCACACAAGACGAGTCTGGAGCAGAACAAGCAGCGGTTGTCCCAAAGGAACTTTTGTACCATGATACATGAGGCCATGCAGATCATACGTCGTGTCACTAGTTACCAGGTCAAAGAGGGACATATTGATCTTCCCGTCGCTCGACAAGTCCAGGATGCTGTGATTGTCCTATTGTCATTGACTGCTAGGGTGAGTGAGAGATAACGCCCTGGTGAGTGCTGACCGTAAAAAGGTCAGCGAGCGCAATTCGTGCACCTACTCCGGTACGACTCCCTGGACTACAAGCCAGCCAGTGGATGGTTCTTGAATATGCCTAGCAAAAAAGTGGTGCGGGTGTCTGGGAGTCGAGTTCCATTACTGGCCTTCATGGCAAATATCTGGATGTACTTTGTAAGACACGTACGTCCCATCTTGATGTCCCAAGAACAACGTGAAGCATGGAATGAGCTTCAAAATTGCGACTGTGAGGATAAGGTGACCAGGTTACATCATAAACGCCAGGTTGACAAGCATCTGTTTTACAATACGAAAGGAAATGGTGCTGGTGAGTGAGACAGGAGAAGAAATTTCGGGACTGATTGAGGCAAAGAACCGAAATGCATCGAGAGATGCTTGGAAAACTTCATTTCCACGCACGTGACACAGGCCAAGAATGCCACGAGTATGAGTATCAGAAGATGCATGGCGTTGTATGTCTTCTTGGGCTGGAAGACTTCAGGAGGGAAGCTCATCAATATCGGTGATTACTGCAAACTCATCAACATGTCTGAGAAGATGTTCATGGACCACTATAATTGCGAGAGTGGCACAGAGAAAATGAGGTGGGGGCATCTCCCATGAAAGAGGTTGATCTTCACAGGGAGACTCAAGAAGAGCTAGCTCATGCCCTATTTCAGAGACTCATGATGATACGGTGGCCGATGTCCTGGGATTTCTCAATGTATTATGGACCCCTTTACCAACACACTGACCAGATGTAGGTGATAAACAAGGATGAGATACAGGACATTCTACATCCTAGACATTCTATAGAGCCAGAGGAAGAGAAAGAGGAGTACATCTTGGCCAATTTGGAGGAATGTCCCACCCAGAGAGACTGGATTCTCAAGTATCCCTCACCTAACAAGACATAAATTATAGAAAGTGAGGATCTCTATAAAAAAGACGTGTATTTGGTTTCATCTACAACTCTCCCCTTCTAAACCCTAAACCCTTACCCTGTACTTGCAACTACAATGATCTAAAAATAGTGCTTTTCAAACGTATGGACCCTAAACCCTAATCCAAAATGCCCTCAATATGGATGGCCAGCATGTCATTCTGTGCAGTATGGCCGATCAAGTCGTCAATGTGTACAGTGCAGCTTGCAGGATGATACGCCTAAACTGAGGCAAAATGGTTCAAGTTCTCTGGGAGGGGCTGATGAATCCACACCTGCTTAGGATCAGAAGTGATCATGGACGTATCATGTATAGACTCACCAGCAGGTATTCCGAGGTCTAACTCTGGCATCCACTTCTGAAGAGCATCTAGATTGTTGAGATTTCCAGCCTAGTGGAGGGTGGGGAACAGACAGAGATGGCAAGGGGTGCCGTAGTGAGGTACGTTGGGAAAGTAAGAGTGAAACTCCTTCACGCTGCAAGTAGAGGGGTGGGTGTGAAGGATGGCCTCCATGAGTTTGCCATTTTGGGTTAGTTCTGCAATCTGAGGATGTTAAGAGGTAGTTCATTCAGAATCACCTGTGATAATACCGCGTGTGTCATCTTTACAGAGTCCAACACAATGAATCTGCCTCTCTCCACTTTGAGAATGCTCATGTGGGTGCCCGTTGCCTAGTCAGATCCCCAACGTACTGATCATAAACATTGTACCAACATTCACAAGCCCAACCTTCTTAAAATCCATCTGGACCCTCCAGAACAGCCCGGGGACAAGACAGACCAACTGATCAGTGTTCATGATCGTTCGTGTTTAGAGGTGTCTTGTGTCGCTTGTGGTTGCAGATGAATGCCCACCATTTTGGTGTATTTAATTAATCTATGAACTATAAAGATTAATTAAATTTGATAGAAATCTCCGACAATTTCCGCATTTACAATCAGACTTTGTAAACCAATGGGGCGTAACCAAGGACGTTGGAGTTCCCCCAATGTCACCTGCTACGTAGTGCCCAAAATGTTTTGGCACACTTGTTGACGTCGTCTGTACAGTGATGCGCGTCCTCCTCAACATACAAAAGCTGTGAGGCATTTCTTCATTTTTTGTCAAGAGTGAAGGTGCCATCTTGGACCTATCCAGTTCTGGCATAAAAGCTGTTGAACCTGTACATGTCAGTATCCTGCGAGATATGACGTGTCAGAGTGACAGCACGTCAGACATTTCACTCACTCTTCCTCATCATCACTCTCATCGTCATCGTCCTCGTCCTCATAAAGTTGCTCTTCATATGGGTTTACTTGTATGGTCTGTCCTCCCCTGGACCCTTTGGCTGTCCTCACTCTACAACACGTCACATTCTGAAATTGTGATATTTGTCGCTCTTTGCAAGATGAACACGGTTCGGCTTCAATGTCATATATTTGAGGACTATAGTGTTTTTGTTGCGGCTCTGCCACAACGCACAATGACGGCCGCAGACTATTTGTGTATGTCGGTGTCTGTGGCACATGTAGAGATGATGCGGCTGTGTCACCTCGTCTTTGGCCTGCTGACAGCCTCTTCTACTAACTGTGCACCCTTTGGAGCTGCCGTGGGTGGCACAAATTTATGCGGGACGAATGTTGGTGGTTTGGATATCATTGTTGGTGGGACGACCACCTGGACCGTCTTTTCAGGCTTTTTCTTCTCCAGCTTGTTCAAATACTCGATCTGTCACATGTCATTATGACACTATTGACTTGTACGCATCCAATAACATCAAGATCACATATCTAGCGTTCGGTTTGCGGCTGTGCCGCAAGATGTTGCAAAGGGCTTCATGTGAGATGACAGTCTTGATGCCTCAATGTAGATTTATGACGTGTCACCTTGGGCGATTTCCTGTTTACGTATTCTATTTTCGGAGCTCTGGGGGACATGTGTTCTTCTTCCGGCTCAATCACTGTGGTGACGTGTCAGAACAACACGAGTAAGGTACAGTGTCATCTGGTACATCAAGGCGTCTTTCGTGCGTACTCACTTGGCTCCAGTTCCACAACGGGCGGTGTATCTTTCTTCTCTTCTATCAAGACGGGCGGAGGTCTCGATATCCTGACACATGTCAGTTTGACACCCTCGACACGTGATGACATCACCTTGGCTTGTAAAATCTGACATCGTTCTGGTTGAGCGGAGACAGTGACAGTCCCTCTTGGAACGGCAAATGTAATGTGGCAGTTGAAGGCCTCAGACCAACACCTTTACCGGCCACCATCAGGTTTGATGACAACCTCATATTCTTGAACGGGTCCGGTTTCATGAAGGGGTCCAGCGCATTGTTCTAAAAATAGATCAGTCGTAGAACGCGTTGTAGATGAGTCGTACCCGAGAAAGCCTCTGGGCTCTTGGGCCTGGATGTTGTCATGTTTGATGGATTCTGGTGCACCGCGGTCATCGGATGGTCGGACGGGTTCACAATTGGGTTGAGTGACGGTACGACCTTCTCTTCCACGGTATGAGGTAGTGACATTGACAGGCGGTTACACCCAAAGGGGTCGTCCGGGTACGATGTGGGGGTGATGACGTCATCAGAGTGGGAGTCCAGGGAGATGTGGCGGGGGCTGTCTGAGTCGAGGTGTTCATGGCGATCTCCTCACTGTTGTCCTCAACAGAGTGGCTGGTGAAGGTGGTCGCAGGGGGCTCTTCCACTTTCTCCAGCTGGAATGCGGTCTGACACATGTCAGTTTGACATGTGAGGAGTCTTGTCAGATGTAATTGTGAGCTCACACTAAGAGTATTTGGTATGTGCTGCAGGGTGACATTTACGTGCGGCACAGCCGCATATCTATTCTTGCAGTATCAAAGAATATGATGCGTGATGACATGTGACAAATGATGACGTCATCTCACCACCACTCTTATCTTCTGTTTTGCCTTTCTTCTCTTGATGACAATCAATACGATGACACCAATGATGAAAAAGATGAAGATGACGCCGACAGCGGCACCAATGATCGATGATAGCTGAGCAGTACTGTGGGTAGTTTGCGCACAGCCATGAGCGTGCACCGGTGACCCCATGGAGCCGGAGCTGGAGCTGGGTTGTCCCTCCGGACCCACTGCGTTGTTACTGCCGTTCGTCTCCGTGGGTCCGTGCGTGGAGTTTGTCGGGGCGCTGGTGGCAGTGGTTTGGCCCACCACCGGAGCGACGGTGGCGGCATCACGATGCTTGCGTCGTTATGCCTGTCTTCTGTAACTGCAAAGCCGCACCCTTTGAAATAAAGGCGCGAAATGACATCACATAATCATGACACATACCGATGATGTGGACGATGTTGATGATGTGGACGATGATGTAGCTGACGTGATGATTGCTGCCGACTTGTAACTGTAGACAGATGACTCTGCCAGAACCACATTGTACACTCCAGCCCTCTTCTTTGATGTGTTTGTCGTCAACAATGAGATGACCCAGCTTGCATCTTGTGGGTCACGGAAAGTCCCATTGGACTGCTGCGATCGGAGCTCAAAGAGATTCTCCGTGGAGTTGTCGTTTCTGCGGTATAAAACGTAGACAAAGTTGGTTTTGGAGTCTACATTGGCGACATTGGCCTGTCATCACGTCAGCATCACGTCATGATGATCAAGATTGGTGGTTGGCTGGCCACATTATTTGGATTGACATCACATCACAGCACAATGACATGATGTCACAATGACACGAGACGTCATGACATGATGACGTCACAGTGACGTCATACGATACACTCACCGACACAGTCAGATATTTGATGCCATCGGCGCCTCTCTCCACCTTGGCTGTGGCCGAGTTGACAAACACTCTGGCCGGCACTATGTTGTATACATTGATGCTGAATGACTGGTTCATAGACTGCACGAACTTTTGGCCCATTAGGTTACCAATGACGGTAACGGCATCTACACCGAGGACAATTCCGGCCAATCCGACGTCTGATTTCATGATGAGATGACGTGGATGACGTTGGTGTGGGACAAGACGGATGTGAGCTCCGGTGTGGTCTTTGCGGCTTTGCCGCAAAAATTTGCGGTTAAAACACAGATCTTATTACATCATTTTGAGTACCACATTTAGCCCCACCGCAGCACAATGATGGCCACAGACAATGAACTGCAGAATTGCCTATGATGCGGCTGCGCCGCATCGCAACCACCACAGTGGTACTCTGCGATAACAAAACACTCTGAAAACTGACATATACGCTCGTCCACACGGGTATGTCGTGGACTCACTCGTGTTGGCTCTCTTTGTGTTATTTCAAGTGATCGTGGTTCCGTTATTATCCGCTGTGAAGGCAACATACGCCGTGATCTTCATGATCGATCCGGGTGTGATCGACTTGATGCTCGAGATGAACAGTGACTGAACGTGTCAATATCACAGAATCGTGATGACGTCATATAGAGAGGTGGTGACGTCATCTTCTCACCTGGGTGTTGGAATTTTCTTGGATAATTCTGCTGCCACTTGGCAGGTTGTAGAGACTCGCATTGACGTTAGGGAAGAGTTTGACGGTGATGTTGGTGGAATAAGCAGTGGAGTCGCCCGTGTTCTGTACGTTGATGACCATCTGTACGCCAGTCTCCACGTTCGCTGGGACCTTTTCGATGACGTCATTATGACGTGTGGGGTGAGGTATATTGATTATGGTTCGTGGTGTGTCTACAACGAGGCGAGATGACCGTCTACAATGTGACACATTCAATGATATCTTTTTAAGTATTGCGATATTCATGCGAGAGCTCCGCCGCAACATATAATAGTGGCCACAGACCATATCTGTATGTCTACAACTGTGATACAGAGATAAAAATGACGCAGCTGTGCCGCATCTCAGATATCAGACTGTAGCGCTGTACACAACTACTCAAAACCCGCGGTGCTCAAAAGCATATACTGTCATATGATGCATGACCACTCTGACGTCTAACAGACTCCAGATGCGGACTCACCTGTTGCATAGACAGAGGCTGATGTGATGATGTGGACGTCAGCAATACGGTGTATGCAGTGTACATATACGGCCCGTTGACGGAAACAGTCCTATAGCTATTCTTCATATTGTAATGCGACCTCTTGTTGCTCAATGACGCGTATGATGTCGCTATAAATAGAATCAGATCACGTGACATGTCCCTTGGGACGCTATTGTGGTTTTGATGCGGCTCTGCCGCAGCATATAGTGACGACTGGGCCTTCTTTGTACCACTGCAGTAAAGCCGCAAATACAAGAGTATTGCGGCAGAGCCGCATTGACAATGCCACTCTGTAGTACAGTGCACCACAAACAAAATCCTCTCGCTATTCAAAGCCCCATTCTCAACATCACAGTTTTCATCGAAATTTCACGAGACCAAAGACTCACCCATTCCATTTACAACGGGGATATTATATCCACACGGTATATTGTTCGCAAACGTCTTGACTAAGAATGTGTATGAAGTTATAGAAGGCCCAGTGGGTCGCGGTATGGGAAACGTGGGGATCTTCGTGCTGAGGTCATACGAAATGTCGATTTTGTTGTCTACACGGTTGTAGACGGTCGTGGGTATCAATGTCTGGTTTTTGACTGTGTATGTGTCAGAGTAGCTGCATGTTGATCATGCAACAGATTTATATGTCACGTTCGCGGCGAGATGCGGCTATGTACGGCACCGCCGCCAGAACAATATACTATCATGTTTGTGGCAGCAACCGCATGCCGTAAAGTTGGCAGCAGCAGTGAATTATAAAAGCGGCAGAGCCGCTTCGACAGACACATAGGCCATCCGCGGCTCTGCCGACATCTGAAAAGCAAACACGTACACATTACGAATTATGACGTCATACACGCACCCAAAGTGTCCCAAAACGCCGCCAATGTGACAGACGGGGCTGATCGTATTTGCCGCTAAATTTAGCTGATCGATCTGTGGAGCTGTCAACGGTGACAGCTCCCATAGGAGCGAAGCCCCCTGGGACCTTTCTTCTAAATGTTAGATCAATGGGCGTCCATGACATGGACTGATGTGGACATGGGCATGTCATCATGACGTGAGTGGCGTGCATGTCGTATAGTCTTTCTGTGCACCGGGAAGGTATGTTCATGTCACAAAGAGAGTGTATATTCAAGATGCCGACATGTCATGATGACACGTGTGACATGTGACATCAACATGTGACATTGACATGTGATGTCTCACCTTCAGTTTGTAATCGTGAAAGCCTGGTTAATTTTGTTGACTGGGTCGTTGTAGTTGGGCAAAGCATTGAAGTAGGACTCGTTTTAGATATGGGTATCTCCCACAATTTCCCGGAAAATTCTGGCGGGAAATTCGGTTGTACCGTTTATTTGTAGAAATAGCTACCTGGGTTATGTATCCTGGTTTGGTGCCACTGATGTCCAAACTGTACGGCTTTGTAAAACAAACTCCGCGTGTAGAATGTTAGACAGAGCGAGCCTGTTTGTCGCGTTGCTCTTTGCTTTTGTTATCTTCGGTGCAAGATTACAGAAAATCGGCAGAAAATATGGTCTTGTGCCTCGCTCTTTGAGTTTGAAACAAACTCATTGGCACGAACGGTTTAGCCTGGCGCATACTCCACAAGTTGTAGATGTACATAGAAGGCCTATGGCCGTCATTTTGTGCAGCGGAGCCGCAACGAAAACACCGTGAATATATTTATGTGCTATATATAGAACCGTATGTCGGTATGACCCCATACGGATGGTATGATGACGCACCAGGAGAGTGTTGACATGCTCCACTCAGTAATCTCTCAAATGAATGATAATATTGTATTTCACCAACCTGGTGATCGAACTCCAAATCCGACACCGAGCTGTTTTTTGTCCCTTGCATTCTTAGTCCGGGCCCCAAGAACTGCCTGGGCGAGATAGATTGAAGGAACTCCTCAATCTCTTCCCCAGTGATCACCGCGAGATCATCATGATTTGATAACAGATCATCTATCTCACTCCTTTCGAAACTTGGGTATCGGTTTGTTATGTACACTAGGAGGGTTGAGTATTGCAGTGACGAGATTTGTATATTTTTAGCCGCATTGTAGAACTGCATGATGTCATCTATCGACACCTGCGTCTTTGAACCTATTCTGGGATTAGGAGGCTAAATTACCTTACATAGATATGTTCAGCTCCCCAGTATGTTTAAGTTGTTCCCACACCATAAAATACTTGAGATTTTCATCGTAAGCCGTAACACGAATGTCTATGATAGGATTGTTGATACAGCATCTAAAAACTCCCATGGGGAGTATCAGCTGTCCCTTTTCGGTAAGACTTGGATCTTCGGCTGCATATCGTAAGGGATCCTTTAGTACACAGTGTTTATGGTCCTGAAAGGAGGTGTGTGGGAATTTTGGAACGATTACACTCCTTGAATTTTGTAAAGTGCACCCGGTAGGAGGGAACCATGCCCAACATATTGTAACAGCCGAACCGTAAGGCTTGGTATTGAGCGATGACCTTAAGAGTTAGAGTCTACTCATCTAATTAATTTCAATGGAGGTCTTACCACTTCAAACTCCTGCCAGAGCATGTGACTAGTCACAGATGGTATCTGTATGTCGATTCCAAACTTGATCACCGCCAATCGTAATACGTGATAAGGGATAATGACACGTTTTCTATCGTCCAGCTGAATGCATCCTCTATAAGACATGTCCTTGATGGTATCACTAACTTCCGTAAATTTGGATGCCATATATTCCATCGATATATTTGCTATCGACATCATTGTGATGTATCGGCCCATATCATCATTTCCAAATGACGTAATGACGACGTCAGGCTGTAATATATTAGATTGTACGCGGTCAAGTCCAAGAAGTCGGCGAAATTTCAACGACACCCACCACATAGGAATTGTTGAACCGTTGAATAAATCTTTCCTCAAGAAGTTGCAGTGATCCTCGATGATCTGTTCTCAGTACAGTTATCATGTCTTCCAGCATTCTCGGTATTGTGCCGTACGCGCTGCATCAATTCAGCTTGATGATTCATCGGTGTTGGCATCTCACCGGATTAGGCGATTAATATCTTTGTCTTTAATTAGTTGCTTGAGATCTTCGGTCAGCATACTCTCTGCTGAAGAGACAGCATTATTCGCGCTGATGAGAGGTAGAGGGATCGCTTTTGTTTTAAAAGTACTGATTTCATTGTACTGTTTCAGTTGTTCCAAGTTGACAGTACCGGAAAGCACCTGTAATATATTTAAACTTCCGAAAATATTTGTTGATATTGGAAGGAATTCGTACCGGGAATAATCCAAGTTTGATTCTGTACTGCTATGGACGGTTTTGGATCAGTCCCAGCGACAACCTCATCCGATGTCATTAGACTAAAGATAGATCCGGCAAAGCTGTTGAGGGATCTGATAGAATCGGTCACCCACTGACTCTCATCAACGGCTAATATGACGGCTGTCCACCCGTTTCTCCCCTTGGCTTTAATTGCTTTACCGAGCATCTCCCATACTGCACGTGGCGTAAAATTGGAAGCGGGGATTATGGTGCGGCGTCTTGACCAGGAGGAGCCCTCTGATAGAGAGACGAATAAACGAGAAGCAAATAATGTAGTCATGTCTTCTCCTTGCGGTCCTGACCCATTCGACAAGTCGATGTACACCTCAACTGCATTCTGAAGAGAATCTAAAAAGGACGACTGTCAACAAGTCAGAATGGAAATATTGGTGACTCGGTGACTCAACATTTTACACTCACTTATATTTGTATTTTTCCATCTTGTGATGGCTCGCTTGATGAGCTGCTCTTTGATGGCTGAAAGCGTAGTTGTCTTGCCTATTCCGCTCAGTCCCAACAAATACCCCATTGTGTGCCTCTGTTTTGTCTTCTCTTCCTTGTTTGCCCAGTTGGTGTCTGCTATCTGGTATATAATGTCGTATGTATTGCTTCGATCTACAATGGGTATATTCATAGCGCGGCTCGCTCGAAGATCTTGCCAAATATTGTTGGGAAGTTCAGTGAGGATATCTGAAAGAATTTATATTTATATTATATATATTCGTGACACAGCCAAAAAGACCGTTTCCATACTGTACGTACGCCACTGTAACAACAACGAGAATGAGTTTTTCCGTGAATTTTCAAGTTACGTACTCTGCGTAATACATTCTCTGAATTGTCCTTCCAAGTTACGTATCCTGTCGTAACAATACAGCAATGTCAAGAGAGGACTTTTCGATGAAATTTCAAGTTACGTACACCACCGTAATACCCGTAAAGATGAGTTGAGGCCAACGGCACAGCGACACCGCAAAACGAGAATATGACAAGAGATGCCGCCGCTATGCGAGCTAGAGCCTGAGAGGCCCGTAGAGCCCCATAGAGGTCCTGGAGACACCGCGACGAGAATATAGAGAATAAAAAGAGAATAAAGAAGGGTCAAGACTCACCGGCGGGGGCGGTCTGAGCGGGAGGAGGGACTATGGCATCTCTGAGCTCCTCCCAGAGAGCGTCGGTGTTGGCGACTTGGGCGTCGGCATACCACACATCGATTTTGGCATCAGAGACAGTGGTGTCAGTGAGGATTCTGTCGGCTGCCTCCCCACGAAATGTGTGTTGTAGCCGTTGGTACGGTGTTGTTGAATTAGACCGTTGAGGAGACCTCGGTTGGGGTGGGTGGCGGTGTAAGGCATCTGAAAAACATCAGTCAGAATCTAGAAGATGATGTGACGCCGACGTCTCGAGAGGTTGAGGGGCCAACGTCTGAGCGTATGAAATTACCTTGAGACTGTTCGAGGTGGCGATGATCGGCGACGAGAAGATACGGACGAGATCTGATGTGACGGTCAGAGAATGTAAACATACACCAACGTCTATATAGACAGGCGTCTAGTTTTTGGTGAGGCGTATGTTATTACCTTGTAGATGGATTGAATTGTGGCCCACGGACGAACGAATGGTGGATGATACGGACTCAAAACCTGAAATGAACGTCAGAAAAAAGACAAAGACAAACCAACGTTGGGTCGGGCGTGTTGTTACCTAGACAAATGCTCCAAGGATCTTCGAACGGACAGTGGAGTACGGACCCAAGATCTAGAATAGAGTCAGAATGAGAGAGATGTGAACCGACGTCGCGAGGTGTCGTTACCTGTGGACGCTCAAGACGAGTCTATAAAGATACGGCACGATACGGACCGAAGATCTGGAAAGAAATAAGTCAGATTGAAGACAGACCACACGATGATTGAGATGATACAATAAGACGTCTACAATCGAGGTCTACCTGTGCGGGTCTCTGGAAAGTGAAAGCGGAGTTACGTCATGACATCGTTTTGCGATATCGCGACATTTAGCGAAGCGAAAAATTTCTGCAAAACAGCTGAGCCAGCCCTGACGCCCTGGCACTTTGTGGCTCAACTTGTATTTGTTATCTAATGCTGTGATTGTCATTAACACTGTACAAAGCATTTTTACTCTTTTTATTTCAAGTACCATTCTGGCCCTGCCGGGCTCAACCATATTTATATGGGGGTTGGCTAGGATTCTCGCGGAATCTCTAAGGTAAGAAGCTCTTGTACTTCCTCAGAAAGTTTGACAAATCTCGCTGTAGATGAGATGTGAGATGATAAGGGATGAGATGATAAAATGGATAACCATATTGTCATGACGTCATCACACGTCATCATGTGATCGGCTCTGCCGCCGGATACATTTGGGGGATCTCAACAGCTGTGTTTGCAAACAAATGAAAGCAGCATTTGACCGCCTCACGGCTCTCTTCATGACATCATCACCTCCTCCTCCCCACGCCTTATGACGTCATCACAGGAACTAGAAGACGAACGCATGAAATGCGAAGAAGCGTTCGAGACCAACGGCAAACTCAGAATCATCAAATTGAGTAATGAGAAGACCTTCATGGACCTCAAAGAAAAATACGAACGCCTTTTAGCGCTGCTTGACGCACAAGCGGTGATGGCGACGTCCATGGCCCAATCAAATGAGTCGCAGATGACGTCATCCGATCACCATGAAGATGATGTGGAATCATTATCGGATGAGGAGGGTGAAGAGGCTACACCGGACGTGGAGACGGCCGCGGACGCGGAGTCGCCAGAGGTGACACCGGAAGATGAAAAAGATCACGTACCGCTGAGTGATAGAAGTGACGTGTCAGGACATTCTGCCGTGTCAATACCCTGGTTCAGATCGCCTACCAGGTCCAGGCCGTCGACAGGGTGTGTACATGTCGACATAGTGCGGAGGTGATGACGTCATCACAGGAATGGGACGGCACCGTCCAGCGGACTGCCTTCGCCGAAATCAGCCCGATCTGTAGCGACTGCGCCTGATACCGCTCGAACATCTTCTACGTATTCTCCCAGGCCCATGACTGGACAGGTTAGTGACACATGTCATTTTTGACACACGTGTCATGTCATTATTGTTATCTCATAATATAATCATGTGTCATCTATCTCTCTCAGACAACCCAATATGATTTGTGTCATTTTGATACATGACATGTTGACACATGTTATGGCTGACACTTGACAGAGCGTGGACTCTGTGTCAACAGTCGCCACGAACCCAATAGAAGATCACGCTATATCACAATTGACATCTGTTTTTCCATCAAGATTGACGTCATCACACGTCATTATGAGTCATGATGATAGTGTCGATAATATGTAACTATGTCACGTTTTATTTAATGGTACATATAAATCCCTGCGGCTAAATATTTATGAGCTATAAACAGAAATTCACATATAAATGAAACGAGCGGATTTTTAAAATTCGAAAACAGAGAGGGGAGGGAGAGCTAATGTTCGAACGGATCACTTGCCTCTATGTCTGTATCTTAGCTGGTGGTGACTAATCGGATGTTGGCTTCATGGCGGATTCGTACACACGCGACAATCCCGACGATCGTGGAAGACGTTAGAGATCTGCCCTATTCTGAGGTATGATTTACTGACTTCTTCAACTTTACGTCCGTTGCAATAACATTTTTCCTATAATTCTAACTGTAATCAGATTGAGCGACAGAATCAACGTTCGCTCGTCATTTGTTCATATGGACGGTTATTCAGGTGAGCGGATCTCCATTTTACGATGATTCACGAACCAGATTCTAAATCTTCTGCAGAGATCTACTATCACCACTGTCATGGTGTTCCTATCGTCATCTGGTGATGTCATATTTTGTGATCTGTGCGTTGCACTGAGAAGTGGTGGACATAAACACAGTGGATGAAGACCAATTAGTTATAGAACGATGGTCCAATGGTATATGCACATCTGACGGTGGCACATCTCACTGGCTAACCATGATGGTGTTGAACATGTAAGGTGACGATATATATCAATATGATGTGTATAGGTATATTATATATATATTTTATATATTATGATATCTCTGCATATATATTATTGTATTATATAATTGTTATGGATAATCGCGAATATTATTGTTATAACATCTAATATAAAATATATTATATACATTATATATATAATGAATACTGATATAGTTGTTGTAGATAAGGATAAATGTTCATTCACTTTTACTATTGATAATAAGACATTTGAATTTGAATTTGTATTTATAATATTAATTTATGAATGATAATAATGATAATGAATATGGTTTTATTAAATTAGGATATAGATATGACGAATATATAATATACAATAAATTCAAATTTAATTAAGATAAATAAAATTATATATATATCACTTATAACAAAGGGAAAAAAAGGTAGGAATTTAGTACATTCAATTTTGTGTGTATAAATAGAAGTTAATAATAATTCTCTATAAATAATAATATAAATAATAATAATAATAACAATAATAATAATAATAGGTTTAATGATAATGATAATGATAATAAAAATATACGAACACTGAGTATTTTATTGGATATGAATTAATAAGTGATAAATTATGATTAGAATATTCAATCTAATATTAGTTTGGAATATATGGAATAATTCAAATGAAATTGCATAAAGAACTAATTAATGTTGATAATATCTTTAATAACGGTAAATATATTTTATTATATTATATTATATATATCATTATATTATACAATATATAATATTTGACACTCTCTATATATCCATTCAGTTATCACAGTAATTTTGATGCGGCTATGCCGCTGCATAAAGTGACAGCCGTAAACCGTCTTTGCACCACTGTAGATATATGATATATGATACATATGTTAATATGTTATACATATACATCATATATGTCTTTTATATATTCATCTGATATCATATAGATATTATAATATATATATATATATAACATATAAAAGAGATATGGATATATTATGAATATTATTAGAACTATTCAAATAATATAGATAATAAAATATATATTATATTATTAAATAATGATCCACCAAGGAAGAATAGATGATGTAAAGGTGAACATCAGCACAGAATAATATTCACAGTGTGGCACTGCCGCATCACTCTCATCTACATGTTTGCTGCGGTATTATATATATATTAAGACGGCTGTCACTTGGCAGAGCCGCATCAGAATTTATGCGCACACAAAGGAATATTAAATATCATTGTATTATTCTATCTGATATATATCATATAGAATAGAATAGTGACATATCTCACATTAAGTAAATGCGAAAAATGATGATACAAATAATGAAAATAATAAAATGGACACCTTCAGAGGCACACTGTGGTACTTACAGCTTTTACCTGCCAGAGCCTTTGAGCACCAAGAGTGTCCTATTTGTGCTGTTACATTCATAATGCGGCTCGGTCGAAACACACTTATATCTGCAGCGGTCCATTATTAGAATTATTTTTATTATTTATATATTTATGAAAATAGTCAATTTAAGATATAAAGAGTCAAGTGAGTATATATATATTATATGTCATATATAGACATTATATATATATTATATATCATATATTTAATATATGATAATTATCACCTGAGTTCAATTTTAATCTGAACAGGACATATCAAACCATATAAATAATCTTAAACAAATGAATGATCATAATGATGATGATAATGATGACGGTGTAGATTGACTGAGGTGAATTATTCATATATATTATTCATATTATCAACATGATGGGTCGGCTATGGATGTACATATAGTATATCATCATATCATGAATATAAATTATATATTAAATATAATAATAATCATATCAGAGGATTTAATATTATAATAAAATGAAATGTAATGTATTTCATTCATTGGATAATATATTCATTATAGTATAATTATGATTTATTTTCAGGAGCCATTTTGCTTAGAAGTTGTAGATATGATTTTTTCCTTATTATATTGTATATTAAATAGAACTATTATGAGCTTAAAGAATAATATAATATATCATAATATATATCATAATATATATATTATAATATATATAAATATGAATAAGCTATCAGATAATACAGAGAGAAATTTCAATGAAATATCATTATATTGCATACATATATTATAGGTATACCATATAATATATATCATAAATATAATAAATCAATATAAATATATATATATATACATATATTACATTGATATGATGTTGATTTATATTTAGATCAATTTATATCAATTAAATTCAATAAATAATAAAATATTCATAAATATAAAAGATATATCATTACAGATTATATATTATAGGGATATAGATAATAATAACAATAATATTGTTCATCATTATATAAACTGCAGAGTGAATAATGTATATTACTCACAATAGGAATAAATATATTTCTTAATAATATGATAGATAGATCAATTTTATTAGATATTATAAATAATATAAATAATGGATATGGCATGAAAATCTTATCAAATTCATTATTTGATTTATTCATTAATTTGGATAATTGATCATATATTGTCTTATTGATCACCATTGTTTATATTAAATAATAATCATATTAATTATGATGATCATTTTAATGATATATTCATACTCATAATTAAATGTCTGGCATCAGAATCATTATATAATAATAATGATGTACATTTAAATGATGATAATATATCCGATAATAATAATAATTATGAATATTCAACAATATTACACAGATTATTAATATCCATACAAAAAGGATATATTAATTATAAATGCATATTATTTTAATAATAATGAAAAAGTGAGTATATATTTTATATTCTTATAGATCATTTTATGTTATATATTTGATATGTATAATATAGGGATATATGCGATTAATATAATTTATATAATATTATATATTCCTTTGAGTACCATAGTGATTTTATTGCGCCTCTGCCGCAGCATATATATATAGTGACGGCCCCACCTTGTCTTTTCACAAATGCAGCAAAGCTGCAGATATAACTGTAGTGCGGCCAAGCCGCATTGTGAATGTCATGTGCATCCATAACAAAACAATCTTGAAGTTCAAAAGGGATATATAGTTTATACATTTTAATATAATTTGGATATTTAATATGTATATATTTATGATGATCTATCTATAGTTCCTGATATAAAGGATAAATCATATGTTGAAATCATTATCATAATATTGTAAATTGATATTCGAATAATCATTATTAATCAATAATTAATAATTATTTCCACAATGATTTTCCTGATATTATCATGGATTATTCATCTACAACGTTGTAAAGTATATTAATAGCAACTTTGATTACATCATTATTCTTATTTAATGATAAATATATATCCATCATATTATTATCATATATAATAGATATGATAATTGAATCAGATAACATAAATATATAAATGTACAGTGATTATATATAAGGTACGTATAATATGGTTGTACATGTATATATAATATGAAACTACGATGTATTAATATGATATATAATTTATATATATATTATTATTTATTTATATATAGTATAATAATAAAAATTATCATGGACTATATATCAGAAAGAATATTATTGAATATATCTGGACAATATTCATCATCATTAATATCATTAGATAATAATAATAATAATAATAATAATAATAAATTATTAAACCATATAAACATCAATTATAATAAATTAAAAGAGGTGATATATATTTGAATTATGATAATACGTCTTCAACTATTTTTAATAATATTTATAATAAATAGATATTAAGGGATATGATGGATGAGGATATAATTGATATTAAATATAGATTGGGATCTATATATAGAACATATGGATATATCATCATATAATGATACATTTATATATTAATATATATCTGATGTATCATATCTTTGAGCCATAAGACTCTTTAATATATATTTAAGATTGATTCCGGCAAAGCATGAATTTATATATATACATCTAAGACTGTTTAATATATATATAAGACTGATTCCGGCGAAGCATGAATTTATATTGATAAGTGTCATTAATAAGTGTCAGAAGGTTATCGAAAATGATATATACAATATAATAATACAGATATGTCATATAAGTAAGAATATTATAAATATATCATAATATATTATTGTATTGTTTACGTTTATAAATGTAACATTATTTGTATACTACAACTGTTTTGATGCAACTCTCCCGCAGGTCATCTTTGCACTGCTGCATCAAAGCTGCAGATATAAGTGTGTTGCCTCATAGCTGCATTGTTTGTGGCGCTCACTATTGTTTCGATGCCCAAAGGGATATACATATTAATCTGATATATTAAATTGATACTCATTATATATATAATTCATAAAGGTCTATTTCTATATATATAATATATATTCAAAATGAGACATATCGCATTGTCAAGGATATATTCAATGAAATCATTTAATAATATATCAATAAATGTTTATTATCCAAATATGGGACATTAGATATATATCATTACATACTATATATTTATATATATATTATAATTTCACACAAAACATATATATACACACAATATATAATGCTGATAAATATATAATATATGTACATTATCATTAATATATGACATAAAGAGGATTTTTGAATGATGATGTATGTATAAATGATCCACTTCAGAGTATATTCATTGAATTATTAAATAGAGAATATGATGATCATCATATTGCATAGTTATATCAGGTCAGATTGAGAGTTTTGTATTGAGCGGCGCAAACATAGTAACAATTATTATAATATAACTTGCTTACATATAATATAGTTGAATTGTAATATATATTATGTCATCAATTTACATTTAATAAATATAATATGATATATATCCATTATATTCTGAATCTTGGACAATTTTATGGAGAGGAGTCATTTCGACAAAAGTTGCAAAGATATAAAACCTAATGACCATTAGATAAATTCCAAAATCATCAGATAAAGTTGGATAGATTACAAGAACAAGAAAAACTCACATTATATATATATATATACAAATAATTATATATATATATATATGGGATGTTTTGAGTAAATTGATTGTTTAGACAGTGGAATTACAATGTAACATAAATAATAACAATAATTAATTGAGTGACTCATAACTATTTCTTATTGTATATGAATTATTATAATAATTAAAAGAGATGCATGGTCTGTAATGGCATTGGAAGCATTTTTGATATGTTTCTGTACACTGAAAATAAAATCACCATGAGTAATCATATTTATTATCATATTCTATTTATATTCCATTGGTTTATCTGATAATTTGGGATGAAGTTTTGCACTATGCTGTTGGGATGTTTGTTGTTTATGATGTCATAACACTCATTAATCATCTTTCTTCTCTCTTGTTTTATATTCACCCCATTCCATGCTATATGCTTCTCCACACCTACAACATCATCTTGTATTATATTTTTATAGTATAGATATATGAAATCGCCACAGCTGTGAGCGTCTCTCTGGAGATTCTTCTTGTTGATCTGATAATTCTGTGGTTCTGTCTATTTGCCCTCTCAGATCTATGAAATCCAAACTGTTTTAATACTGTTATAAGACTCTCATCCCACTGCATCCCATTGTTGGGTAATGTGTTGAATATACAGAGGTCGTCCTTTGTTATGATTAATAATATCCAGTGTTCATTGATGCATCAAGGCACAATGATGAAGTCAATCTCTTGCTCTTTCAATTGGTTCAGCTTCATGATGTTTGTATCTAGCATGGCTATCCTCGCCCCCGCTGGCATCACTGCCACCTTACATCCCCTCTTCTCTTCAACCAAATGAAAGAGTATCTGATCTATGATGAACTTGTCTAAATGCCCATCTTGGTCCGTGTACCGCAACTGATCGAGTATGTCCAACTGTGATTTATATTTAAAGTTGTCCCACAAGTCGTAATAATTCGTGATGATTGGGCTTTTGAGGGTTTTGAAAAGTAGAGTTCTCAGTCTCCTCTGTTCCTCCTCTTGTTGTGCCTTTTCAGCAGCAAACTGGTGGAGTTTCCTTTGTAACTCTGCATCTTGCAGCTCCAACTTGTCAATCTTCTGTTGCTCTTCTTTCCTGCTCTTGATCAACAACGTTTGGGGCTTGTAGACATTGGACAAATCCGCACTGCACCTTGCGCGTTTCACTTTCTTCTCTGGCTGGGGTCTTGCCTTTATTCTGTTGTCTCTTCACCGCGTTTCTAGCATTCTGCTGTTGCCTCACTTTGGTTTGATGTGCTGTATAATGTCTCCTTGCTCTGATTCTACTGAACTCTTCATTATGGTTTTTGCACCTCTCCTGCAGCTTTGTTCTTTTCACATACTTGGTTTCTTCACATCCATTTAATATACAAAAAATGTTAGTCTGTGAGCACTCATCAGGGTTCCTGTGTGCCTCGTCCCAACTCTAAGACCCATGGTTCTGAGGGGAAAATCTGTTGCTATTGCGACTCAGTTCGAAAATGCGCAGAAAACTCAGTTGAAAACAAGAGTTACGTATGTCAGGCCATATTTCTTCTATCTCTATGGATACCAGTAGTGAAAATTCTTATAATCCTGATTTCCCCGCTAAAAAGATTTTGTTGGCTGCACATGGCTGCACATTATATTATTGTATAGAGATGTATCATACTGCCATTTACTTGCTCTTCTATGCAACAAATACATGACATATAATACCACTAGATTTATATTACAATTTCATATTATATTTTGATATACTTTATTTATGTAGTATATTCAGGCAGAAAAGTGACTACATTTCTGTGCATACTTGAACCTTATGCTGAGGAATTATAATCACTTGTCAGTACATGAATCTAATTATATTAAGTTTAGTATATAATGCTTATAAACACAGTAGCACACTTGGCTCAGTGGTGAAAGCACTGATGTGTTGCTGCAAAGAGTCTCTGGTTCAATTCCCACCAAGGGCACTTTTTCGGAAATCTTGGTGAAATCTGTAATTTCTTTTTCCTTATTCTTTAAAAAGATTCTACAACGGACTAAGTCTGTCGATCCATCAGCCTCATTTCTGGGAAGAGTCTTCTATGACGCATTGCCTTCATACTTGTTAGAGCAGCACAACCCACTGCCAGAAAACGCCAACTTAGATCTCGTGAATTAGCTGAGGTGGCGGAAACAAAAATATAACGCCATACAGCGCTCAAAGAAAAGAGCGTCTGATCTCAACCAGAAACAGAGTTGAAGAAACCTAAACCTTCGATTGCGGCGGTGTTGTGTGCTCCCAAGTTTACAGACGGACCTTACAGTACTGAAGATGGGTATCTCCACTCAACGCCCATAACAAGCTGGATCCAAAAACCATCCAGTACAGACGTGACAACGGTTTCTGCGTATGTTGTGGAAAAGACAGCCACAAAGCTCGATCATGCTCAGGTCCTCTTCCACATATTGACAATAAATACAAGTTATCATCTGGAAAACCAACTGGCTATAACAAGCACAATTCGTTCACAAACAAAGCACGTTCTCACAATACCCACCCGCGTGGTAACAGTACGGAATTGATCATATCTGGTCAACCGTGTAACCGAAATAATCAATTGACAGGAGGCAGCAAAAGTCGTGGCCCTGGAAAGAAGACCGGTTATTGTATCAATGTTGTTGCCAATAACAATTATCACAACATTACAATCTACGGTCGCAATAATAAAGAGTGGACACAAAGAACTCTGCTTGACAGTGGTGAGGACCGTTTGTACATCGACCCCACTCTCGTAAACAATTTGGGGCTCGTTGTAACACCAAAAAACCATCCTTACACTCCCCCAGACGCCTCTAATAATGACTTGACACGCGTCACAGACGAGGTGGAAGTTGTTTTTGGTTTTGGGGACCACGTCAAGCAATTTAAACTCGATGTACTATTGGTCCCACACATAGAAATGATTTTGAATGACGATTGGTGTCGCGCCCATAAACCTTCCAAATCTCTCAGAACATCTGAACCTCCAGCATTCACTCATCCAGACTGTGTGAATCACACACGTGCTAACTCTCACTTGTTGGTCGCTACTGTAAAGGTAGGTCTTCATAATATTCTGTCTTGTATACGTATTTCCGTCCCTAACACCAACAGACTGGTCCCAAATCAAGATGGGAATCTTTCAAACGCTCATGTGCCAACCGCAACTTCGGGGGAGGTACGTACAGTGATGTTGTCAAACGACCCTGTACATGTGACGTCTAATATGCATATCCTCGCTGACTTGAAACAGATGAAGTCAATATGGACATCTCCACCTAAGGCAATGGTAGGAGACTGGACCTCAGGTGATGACAAATCATCATCCACGTCTGTGCCATTGAAGTCAAATGAATTTGTCTCTTCTTCACGCAAGCCAGTACCCCATGAAGAACACAGCAATAATAGGGGGCTTCTCCATGGACTACCAGAATGAGCAACATTTTTAGTTACTAAGTTTTAGTCAGTTTTTTTATTTGTTTTTCTACTACAATATATGACTCAAAAGTAACTATTAAAATAGTAACTAAAATACATATTGCATTTTTATTAATATTCTTTTAATCTGGTCCATTGGTTACTGATCCCCTAGAGCAGAAGACAGATCAAGAGGGGTAGCTGTCAAGAATGAGTCTCAGGAGAAATGTAGAAATGACAAACCTTCCATAGACCCAAAAGGGATACGTAACATTAAACACCCATCAAGGGAATATCCTAGGTAATTATGTTCCACAAATACCTTGATTGCATCATGATAAGTCTGTAAACTCCTGATATCAAATTGCAATATTGCAGGCTGCTGTAGTCTATTGGTACAACCCTGTTCTTTTTTTTACCCGATCACGACATCAGGCAGCCGCAAGGCAACTCTTAAACAGAAAGAATGCTTTCTACCACATTTTCACGTCTAGAGATAAACAGATC
>CAWYPZ010000175.1:0-2500 GCA_963966055.1 Lathyrus aphaca | reverse complement strand
TATACATGCATACATACATACATACATGCATGCATACATATATGCATGCATGCATACATACATACATACATACATACATACATACATACCTAAAATTTTTGTAAACTTTCAACCTAGTTTATAAACCTTTGTCGCTCATTTTTATGTTATTCATGTGTATTATATTTTTACTGTGTAATTGTTCCTCTCTTGTAATAGTGTAGTTTAATTTTTCGCCATATAATTATGTAACTGTCCCAGCCATATAATAGTGTAGATTTATATTTCCGTATTTTATTTAATTTATTATAATTACTATTATGTCAGACTTTGTTTTCATATACATACATGCATGCGTACATACATACATATATTCATACATACATTTATTCATACATACATACATACATATTTCTCTCATAAAATGTTATATATTTTTTAAATAAAATAAATAAATATTTTACAAAAAAAATAATAACTTCTTTCTTTTTCCTTTAAAAAATCATTTTATTTCTCTCATAACACTTAATATAGGTTTTAGATTAAATTGCTAATTTTAACCCTAATATATTTAATTCTCTAAACCCTTTTTTTAAACCTTAATTTTTTTTTCAAAACCTAATTTTTTAGATAAACCCTAAAAATTTTCATAAACCAAAACCCTAATTTTTTTTATAAACCTAAAACCGAAAACTATTGTAACTTTCAACCTAGTATATGAACCTTTGTCGCTCATTTTTATGCTATTCATGTGTATTATATTTTTACTGTGTAATTGTTCCTCTCTTGTAATAGTGTAGTTTAATTTTTCTCCATATAATTATGTAACTGCCACAGCCATGTAATAGTGTAGATTTAAATTTCCGTATTTTATTTAATTTATTATAATTACTATTATGTCAGACTTTGTTTTCATACATACATGTATGCGTACATACATGCATAAATATATACATACATACATAATATTGTTTGCAGCTTAATATATATATAAATATATATATATATATATATATATATATATATATATATATATATATATATATATATATTAATATAAATATATACATACATACATCCATACATACATACATACATAAATACATACATACATACATACATATTAGATATCATTTATTTATTTATGGTGTTTTTATTGTCTGATTAAGTTTATTTATCAAATCAATAATGAAATGTAATATTAAATTTATGTTAATAGTAATGATTACGATTATTTGTATAATGTTTATTTTAATTTTAATTTATGTTATTTTTTTATTTTTCTACCATTATTCTTTATTTATTTTTTAAATTATATATATATATATATATATATATATATATATATATATATATATATATATATATATATATATATATATATATATATATATATATATATATATTATAAGGATATCTTGGTGTTGTGTTTCTCCGTTAGCAAAACTTATTCCCTATTTAATTAATATAATATTTTTATGCCCTATTTAATTAATATAATATTTAATTAAAACTTATGCCTGCACACACACACACACACACACACACATATACATACACATACATACATACATACATACATACATACATACATATATACATACATACATGCATACATACATACATACATACATACATACATACAAACATACTTACATACATACATACATACATACATACATACTTACATACATACATACATACATACATGCATACATACATACATACATGCATGCATGCATACATAT
Source organism: Lathyrus aphaca (assembly GCA_963966055.1). Lineage (NCBI taxonomy): Eukaryota > Viridiplantae > Streptophyta > Magnoliopsida > Fabales > Fabaceae > Lathyrus > Lathyrus aphaca. The sequence goes on along the minus strand of CAWYPZ010000175.1, from coordinate 773 downwards.
ATACATACATACATACAAACATACTTACATACATACATACATACATACTTACATACATACATACATACACACATACATACATGCATGCATGGATGCATACATACATACATACATACATACATACATACAAACATACTTAAATACATACATACATACATACATACATACATACATGCATGCATGCATACATACATGCATACATGCATACATACATGTGTCGCTCCCGGGATTTTCATCCTAGTACAAACGCGAAAGTGGCGCGGAAAAGGTAGAGTCGCCAGCCAGACATTTTTATCCCAAAGGAATGGGAAAGGTAATGTTGCACAAACCTGAGGAAGAAGGAAAGGACAAGGTCCTGCGAACCAAAGATCTGAGTTCGGGAGTCGGTTACGACCTGGGAAGGTATTAGCACCCCAGATCGTCCGTCGTACCCGACGGGATCCACGCTTGCAAAAGAAACTGTTTCAAAGGGTGAGGGCATGGAAACTGCAGCTAAAGGAATGAAAATGAAATGAAAACTGGAACTGGAAATGAAATGAAATAAGAAATAACGAGAAAAATGTAGGGAAAATAAAGATTGTGCTCGAACGGGCCCTACCCCGCTGCCTACGTACCTCATCAGGATAATGAGGATCAGAGACGCCGTAGTTCCCCTAACTAGGGGTGGAAAAGATTGCTTGTGTCTTAAGGCTTGAACTGCCTATGTCAATGCTCAGGTGTTGCAGGCTCGGACGACGAGTGCGTAACCGTCTTGCAAAGTGACAAGTAGGAGC
>CAWYPZ010000174.1:85000-95000 GCA_963966055.1 Lathyrus aphaca | reverse complement strand
TTGTAAACCTTCAACCTAGTTTATGAACCTTTGTTGCTCATTTTTATGCTATTCATGTGTATTATATTTTTACTGTGTAATTGTTCCTCTCTTGTAATAGTGTAGTTTAATTTTTCGCCATATAATTATGTAAATGCCTCAGCCATGTAATAGTGTAGATTTATATTTCCGTATTTTATTTAATTTATTATAATTACTATTATGTCTGACTTTGTTTTCATACATACATGCATGCGTACATACATGCGTAAATACATACATACATACATACATTCATACATACATACATACATCCATGCATACATACATACATACATACATACATACATATATATATATATATATATATATATATATATATATATATATATAGTTATATACATACATACATACATACATACATACATACATGCATGCATAAATACATGCCTATATATACATACATACATACATACATTCATACATACATACATACATACATACATACATACATACATACATACATGCATGCATACATACATGCCTATATATACATACATGCATGCATACATACATGCCTATATATATACATACATTCATACATACATACATACATACATACATACATTCATACATACATACATTCATTCAATCATACATTCATGCATACATACATACATGCATACATACATACATACATACATACATACTTACATACATACATACACACATACATACATACATACATACATACATACATATATATATATATATATATATATATATATATATATATATATATATACATACATACATACATACATACATGCATACGTATATGCATGCCTGCATAAATACATACATACATACATACACACACACATACATACATACATGCATACATACATGCATTCATGCATACATACATTCATACAAACATACTTACATACATACATACATACATACTTACTTACATTCACACATACATACATACATACATACATGCATGCATGCATGCATAGATACTGAAATTCTGTAATGAGATGTCCTAAGAGATGTTCCAACACTTAATAGGACATTTGATAAATTTAACCAAAACTTAAACAGCAGGAAAAATAAACAACACAGAAGTTTGTTAACCCAGTTCAGTGTATAACCACACCTACATCTGGAGGCTACCAAGCCAGGAGGAAATCCACTATTAGTAATATTAATTCTAGACTTAAACCACCCTGTTTAATCTATCACTTAATACTTACCCAATGCAATTTCTACCTAAGACTCACTTAGATAAGAGTACCCTACTCACTCCCCCTCAATCACCCAGTGATCAAGTTTACAAGTTTACAGAAATTGAAGACATCCTTCAAACAATACAGCTTGATCTTACTTCACAGTTTCAATCAAGTCACAAATGCACTTTTGCTTAAAAGCTCATAAAGTGGTACATAAAAACAACCTGCTATTTAAAACACTAGACACCCTATTTAGTCTTCTGAAATTCGTTCTCAATTCTATGAGTTTCTGTTGATTAAATAGGTATCTGAATTTTGGGCTTTCTGTAGAATGATCCAGCCCTAATGTGCAGCAACTGTCACCTTGAATTTAGGGTTTGTTACCTCCTATATTCTAGGTGCATTAGGTCTTCTGTTTTAATCTGAATCTTCAATTTAAAACTCCCTACAGATGCGCCTTGTTCTGTTTTTATCCAGCATTAATTAATTCCAGATAGTTCTCCTTAAATATCTCTGATCTGTTAATCAATAATTAATTCTGGTAGCAGGTCTGAGATGTCTCAACATCTGTTGGGACATCCTGACAAAACTGAACTTAGTCATTTACACAATGTCCCAACATCTGATGAGACATCCTCAAATAAGTTCACATACTCTGTTTGCTAATGTCCTAACATCTGATAGGACATTCTGAACTGAATTTAACATTTCTTGTTTGGTCAAAAATTCTGCCAATTCTTAAACATCTACAAACTCCCCCTTTGGCTAATTTTTGGCTAACATCTTTTCTGGTTTTCAGAGTGCAGCAGAAGTTCTTTTTATCAGAGTATATCATAACTTTTCTGTTGATTCTTATTTGAGATTACTCCCCCTCAAACAAATATGTGTCCAGTCTTGTTGCAACAGAAATACACACTGATTCAGTTCAGACAGAAACAAACAGATCTTTCATTCATTTAAACAGCAATTACATTTGATGATGTTCTCCCCCTTGGTAGGCACAAAATTAGGGGCCAAAGAACTATTATTCAGAATTACTAATCATTGCTGTCATTACAAATGCCTCACATACAAAGATCACTCAGATTCATCATTCTCAGTAGCTTCCTCCACTTCAGTGTCTTCATCTTTATCAGCTTCACTTTCAGCTTCACTGTCTTCACCAGATGCAGCATTCTGATCTTCTTCACTTTCCAACCTCTTAATTATTTCCTCCAGCTTCTTCTTTCTAGCTTCAAGCTCTTTGCAGGTGCACTTTAGCTCAGCAATTAATTCTTTCTTGGAGATTGGATTCTTAGCAGAGGAGGGACCAGCAGATGTCCCAGCAGGTGTTTCAACATCTGCAGCATGATGACTGAGGAATAACTTGTAGTGAAAAGCCAGAGGGCTCTCTCTCTTGCAGGCAGTATCCTTGTCAGTTAAAATCCCAGGATATTGATTGAGTACAATACCACACAGCAATGATGGAAAGGCTATTGGTAGCTTGGTTGCAGAGGAGCTGGCATGCTTCATGGTTTGATCAAAGATAAAAGCTCCAAAGTCCAGCTTGGTTTGAGTCCCCACAGCATAGATGAATCTGGCCAGACCAGTTGAGATTGATGAAGTGTGATTGGTAGGCACCCAGTTTGCAGTTCCAATCCTGTTAAGCATGGCATACTTTCTAGTAAGCATGCTCACAGAGAGCTTTCCCTTCACAGGCCAAGCTTTGACCTGGTTTGCAGTGATCACCTTACAGATTTGATTATCTGTTTTCCCTAGCTCATTGGGTCCATCTGTTTCTCTTCCTAGATACTCATTGATGATTTGAGGAGAAAACTGTACACATTTACCTCTAACAAAAACTTTTCTAAACTCAGAAGACTTACCATTTGAGCAATCCTCCTGAAGATTCACAATGAACTCTTTGACAAGAAGTTCATAACAGGGAGAGAACTCTGAGACTGTCTTGAATAGTCCTGCAGCAGAGATTAGGTCAATGAGTTCTGTGCACTCAAGTGCATTGCTGCTTAGTTCTCTTTCCAAAGCAACCCTTCTTTGGTACACATATTTCCATCTGTTGACACTGGAGACATGATGGAAGGATATATTGTCCAAGGGAGCTTCTGGAACAACAGTTGAAGCTCTAGCTGGTGCTGGTTTCTTCTTGGGAGGAGATGTTGGGACATCTGATCCAACATCTGAATCTGATGGTGTTGCAGCTTTTCTCTTCTGAGTTTGAACCTTGCTCCATGGTTTTGCTGGACCAAAAGTGGCTTTAGCCTTGCCTTTCTTTGGACTAGCCTTCTTCTTCTCAGGAATGACAGGTTCATCTTGCATCTTTCCTTTCCTGGACCTTAGTCTTTTAGCAATTCTGGGTTTCACAGATGATATGATCTCTGCATCAGAATCCTGTTCCAGATTGACTATTGGAGGGGATTGAGCAGTCTCCTCATCAGCTTGTTGATCAGTAGAAGATTGATCTTCATTTGAGTCTTTAGCCTGTTCCATAGAAACTTCTTTATCACTTTCACTTGAGACCTCTTTCTTGTCCTCAGTCTGTTCAGTATCAGCATCAGATGAGTTTGCTTTCTCATCTGCATATGTTCCAACATCCGTTGGGACATCTTGTTCTGCAGCAGTGTTCTTTGTATCTTGAGCAGGTTCTTCTTGAGGTGCAGGAATGGTGTTCAAGGGAACAGAGATTCCTTTCACTACTCTTTGTTCAGAGAAAACTTGGTTGACAATCTCCTTGATGGAATCATCAACATATTTGGAGTATTTAACATGTGAAGGAATTTCTTTAGCTTTGCTTCTGATTTGATCTTTACCTCTTTTTGGTGTTCTTGCCTTCTTAGTGTGAGAGGCATTTCCCCTGAGCTCGTCTAATGGTGTTGATTGCATTGGCACCATAGAAATAGGAGTGGCATGAACCACGTCTTCCTGGTTGAGAACTTCTTCAGCTGTTTTAGGGTTTTGAGACATTGTTGAGGAAGATGAATGTGCAGCTTTAGGGTTTAAGATTTCTGAAGGATTACTAGTTAATGTAATTCGCTTGTGATGATGTGATGAGACTCTTGATAGTTGCTTATAAGGAATTACTAAATAAGTAGCCGTTACAGTCCAAATGATTAGGAATGAAATTCCCAAGGATCTAGTCCAGACTAGCTTTGCCATCTGGAACTTATGCCATGCAATGTCATATGACATGTTGGCACATCTCATTAACTGCTAGATATCACATACACAGATTCCAAGTTTGCCCCTTAAGTTCTCAAATTGTGTAGCATCCAATGCTTTGGTAAAGATATCAGCTAATTGCAGATCTGTAGCAACATGCTCCAATGAAATCACCTTCTCTTCTACAAGATCTCTGATGAAATGATGTCTGATATCAATATGCTTTGTCCTGCTATGTTGAATGGGATTCTTTGATATGTTGATTGCACTTAAGTTGTCACAGTACAATGTCATGACATCCTGTGGGACATTGTACTCAGTGAGCATCTGCTTCATCCAAACCAACTGAGAACAACTGCTACCTGCTGCTATGTATTCAGCTTCAGCTGTAGATAAAGATACACAATTCTGTTTCTTACTGAACCAAGAAATCAGATTGTTTCCTAGAAAGAAGCATCCTCCTGAAGTGCTTTTTCTGTCATCAGCACTTCCTGCCCAATCAGCATCACAGAAGCCAGTGAGAATAGGTTTGCAACCATGAAAGTACATTATGCCATAGTCACAAGTACCATTAACATATTTAAGGATTCTCTTGACTTGATTGAGATGACTGACTTTTGGATCAGCTTGATATCTTGCACAAACTCCTACTGCAAATGCAATGTCTGGTCTGCTAGCAGTCAAGTATAACAAGCTTCCAATCATGCTTCTATATAAACTATGATCTACATTCTCACCCTTCTCATCTTTAGTAAGCTTTAAATGTGTAGGAGCAGGAGTTCTTTTATGAGAAGCATTTTCCATTCCAAATTTCTTCACTATGTTCTTGGAGTACTTGCTTTGGACCATAAAGTGCTTTCTTGAGTTTGTATACATGATTTGGACAGCTTGGATCAACAAATCCTTTAGGCTGTTCTACATATACCTCCTCATTAAGATAACCATTAAGAAAGGCACTTTTCACATCCATTTGAAATAGCTTGAACTTTAAGATACAAGCAATTCCCAACAGTAGTCTTATTGATTCAAGCCTTGCTACTGGTGCAAAGGTTTCATCAAAGTCTACTCCTTCAATTTGAGTGTATCCTTGAGCCACAAGTCTAGCTTTGTTCTTTGTAACAATTCCTTGTTCATTTGACTTGTTCTTGTACACCCATTTTGTACCAATCACATTTATGTCATTTGGTCTAGGAACAAGATTCCACACTTCATTCCTTGTGAATTGACCTAATTCCTCTTGCATAGCACAAATCCAGTATTCATCAGTGAGAGCCTCCTTGATGTTTTTAGGTTCTATTTTGGACACAAAACAAGAACCTGAAATCACTTCTCTTGATCTAGTGCTCACACCTCTGTTGGGATCACCAATTATTAAATCTTTGGGATGATCCTTCTGTATTCTGATGGAGGGAGGTTTACTGGATTCTTCTGTCCTTGTATCAGATTGAGTGCAGTTATATTGATCATCTTTTTCTTCAGCTTCAATCTTGATATCAGCAGATGTTCCAACATCTTCTGGGACATCTGTAGGAGCATCATCAATTATCACATTTATGGACTCCATGATAACCTTGGTTCTAGAATTAAATACTCTGTATGCTCTGCTGTTTGTAGAGTATCCAAGGAAAAACCCTTCATCACTTTTAGGATCCATTTTTCTCCTTTGCTCCCTGTCTGCCAGAATGTAGCAGTTACTTCCAAACACATGAAAGTACTTAACAGTGGGTTTTCTGCCCTTCCAGACTTCATATATTGTGGACAAAGTTCCTTTTCTCAAGGTAACTCTGTTATGGATATAGCAGGCAGTGTTCATGGCTTCAGCCCAGAAATACAGAGGTAGCTTTTTAGCATGTATCATAGCTCTTGCAGATTCTTGAATAGTTCTATTTTTTCTCTCAACAATCCCATTCTGTTGAGGAGTGATAGGAGAAGAGTATTCATGATTGATTCCTTCTGAAGAGCAGAAATCTAAGAATTTTTGATTCTCAAATTCCTTTCCATGATCACTTCTAATTCTGATCACACAGCTGGATTTTTCCCTTTGTAATCTTTGACATAATTCCTTGAATACATCAAAGACATCTGACTTTTCTTTAATGAAATTTATCCATGTATATCTTGAAAAGTCATCAACCACCACATATGCATACCTCTTACCACCAAGGCTTTCAACTTGCATAGGTCCCATGAGATCCATATGTAACAATTCCAAAACTTTGGAAGTTGTCAGATGTTGGAGCTTTGGATGAGACATCTTGGTTTGTTTGCCTATTTGACATTCACCACAGATTTTGCCATCATCAATCTTCAGTTTAGGGATACCTCTTACAGCATCCATAGATATGATCTTCTTTATGCCTCTGAAATGAAGATGACCTAGCCTTTGGTGCCATAGTTTTACTTCTTCTTCTCTAGCTAGAGAACAAGTTGAAGTGGGGCTGAAGTCTAGTGGCTCCCACATGTAACAGTTGTCTTTAGACCTTGCACCTTTCATGACAACTTTTTGCTCTTGGTTAGTCACTATGCATTCAGTTTTTGTAAAGTTTACACTGTATCCTTGATCACATAGTTGACTTATGCTGATCAGGTTAGCAGTTAAACCTTTAACAAGCAGCACATCATCTAGTCTTGGAACATCTTGACAATCCAAGGTTCCAACTCCCTTGATCTCTCCTTTAGCTCCATCTCCAAAGGTAACATACCTGGATGAATGTGACTTTAAGTTTACTAGCAAATTCTTCAATCCAGTCATGTGTCTTGAGCATCCACTGTCAAAGTACCAGTCTTCTTTAGCTGATACTTTCAATGATGTATGTGCTATGTATGCAGTACTTTTCTTTGACCAGATGAGTTGAGATTTCTTTTGATGCCTCTGCTCTGAGTGTTGTTCAGCTGATCTCCAAGCTTGATTGTTGATCTTGTTCTTGTGTATGTGGCTTTGATCAGTCTGAATGTCAGCTTTTGGTCTCCAAACTGTCTTGATTACTTCTGTCTTTTGCTTAGGAGGTTGCTGATTTCTATGCAGCACTTTCTTGGTACCTTCTACTTTCTGCTTGGAAGGTTGCTGACACATCTGATTTGGATATCCATGTAGCTTATAACAGTGAGGTTTGATATGCCCAAATCTTCCACAGTGATGGCATCTCCATCTTTGATATTTTTTCTTCATTTTGTTCTTTCCAGAATGTTGAGACATCTGTTGGAACATTATGTTTGTCTTTGTGTTCTGATGTTGGAGCATCTGTTGAGACATCTTGTTTGACTGTATAGTTTTTGAAGTAGTTTTGCTAGAGCTTGCTTCATCTCTGTTATATCCCAGTCCACTTTTGTCCCCTGAATGTTTATTATTGCAGAGAATAGCATCCAGTGTATTTGAGCTGCTGTTCATCATTCTAACAGATTTGGACATATGTTCCAGCTTAGAATTGAGAAGAGTTACTTCACTTTTTAAGGTATCAATGATTACTTGATCACTTGCTTTTTCTTCTTCTAGTACTTCATTCTGCTTCTTTAGCTTTATGACCTCACTGCATACTTCAGTACTTCTCTTGTACAGATCCTTGAAGGCTTGCTCAAGATCTGCATAAGTAAGCTCTTCACAGCTGGAATCACTGTCATATTCACACAGTCCAGCTAAAGCAGCAATGTGCTTAGCTGATTCTTCTTCGGAATCTCCTGAGTCTTCATCAGACCAGGTCACAGAGAGTCCTTTCTTTTGCCTCTTTAAGTAGGTAGGACATTCAAACTTGATATGTCCATATCCTTCACATTCATGGCATTTGACTCCTTTATCTTGACTGGTCTTTTCAGCATACTTTACTCTTTTGTTAGCATCATAAGGTCTTCTGTTCTCAGAGTTTGTGTTTCTTCCACTAGGTTTGGATTTTCCTTCCATTCCTCTGAGAATCTGTTTGAATTGTCTTCCAATCAATGCAAGGTTTTCTGATAAGCTTTTATCATTTGCTGGTTCATCATCTTCTTCATCATCTGTATTTGAAACCAAGGCAATGCTTTTGTTCTTTTTAGCATGTGTGTCATTCATTCCCATCTCAAAAGTTTGAAGGGAACCAATGAGTTCTTCAGCTTTCATAGAGCATATGTCTTGTGCCTCTTCTATTGCTGTGACTTTCATGTCAAATCTTTTTGGCAAAGATCTGAGAATCTTCCTTACAAGCTTTTCATCAGTCATCTTTTCTCCCAAGGCTCCAGAAGTATTGGCTATATCCAAGATGTTCATGTAGAACTCATGAATTGATTCATCTTCCTTCATTCTCAAGTTTTCAAACTTGGTGGTGAGAAGTTGAAGTCTTGACATTTTTACTTTTGATGTTCCTTCATGAGTTGTCTTGAGGGTATCCCACACATCTTTGGCCAGCTCACAATGATGCACCAGTCTGAAAATATTTCTATCAATGCCATTGAATAAAGCATTTAGGGCTTTTGAGTTGCCTAGTTCTGAATCTTCTTCCTCTTTACTCCATTCTTCTTCAGGTTTCAGAACTTTTGATCCATCTTTGGTGTCTTGGACAGGATGTTTCCATCCAACATTTACTGCTCTCCATGCCCTGTTGTCAAGTGATTTTAAGAATGCAATCATTCTTGGCTTCCAGTAGTCATAATTAGATCCATCCAGAATAGGTGGTCTATTTACTGACCCTATATCTCTGTCCATGTTACAGAATTTGTTTTCCCTAGATCTCACCCAGTATAAACAGGCAGGGTGCCTGCTCTGATGCCAATTGAAATTCTGTAATGAGATGTCCTAAGAGATGTTCCAACACTTAATAGGACATTTGACAAATTTAACCAAAACTTAAACAGCAGGAAAAATAAACAACACAGAAGTTTGTTAACCCAGTTCAGTGTATAACCACACCTACATCTGGAGGCTACCAAGCCAGGAGGAAATCCACTATTAGTAATATTAATTCTAGACTTAAACCACCCTGTTTAATCTATCACTTAATACTTACCCAATGCAATTTCTACCTAAGACTCACTTAGATAAGAGTACCCTACTCACTCCCCCTCAATCACTCAGTGATCAAGTTTACAAGTTTACAGAAATTGAAGACATCCTTCAAACAATACAGCTTGATCTTACTTCACAGTTTCAATCAAGTCACAAATGCACTTTTGCTTAAAAGCTCATAAAGTGGTACATAAAAACAACCTGCTATTTAAAACACTAGACACCCTATTTAGTCTTCTGAAATTCGTTCTCAATTCTATGAGTTTCTGTTGATTAAATAGGTATCTGAATTTTGGGCTTTCTGTAGAATGATCCAGCCCTAATGTGCAGCAACTGTCACCTTGAATTTAGGGTTTGTTACCTCCTATATTCTAGGTGCATTAGGTCTTCTGTTTTAATCTGAATCTTCAATTTAAAACTCCCTACAGATGCGCCTTGTTCTGTTTTTATCCAGCATTAATTAATTCCAGATAGTTCTCCTTAAATATCTCTGATCTGTTAATCAATAATTAATTCTGGTAGCAGGTCTGAGATGTCTCAACATCTGTTGGGATATCCTGACAAAACTGAACTTAGTCATTTACACAATGTCCCAACATCTGATGAGACATCCTCAAATAAGTTCACATACTCTGTTTGCTAATGTCCTAACATCTGA
>CAWYPZ010000174.1:55000-80000 GCA_963966055.1 Lathyrus aphaca | reverse complement strand
CCAAATGAGAAGAAGAAGTTGGCACAAGAGCCCTTCTAAGCCTATAAGAAATCTAATGAACCAACAGGAGCAAAATGGGATAAGGTAAGAACAAAAATTCACAAATAATCAACCAGCCATCTAAAAATTCTCCAACTGGAACCAAATGATCATGAAACACATTATATCAACTTGCCAAAAGGATTTGCAAAAATTCAGAGAGGAACTAGGTCAAATGAATGCATAAACACAAACTAGGACAGAAAACTTACATCACAAGATACCAGATCAAAACTCAAGAAATAAATTCCTAAAAATTCTGAGAAAAATTACATGAAAACTACAGGATCTTAGGAACACAATGCAAAAAGAATGGGATCAAAACTCCAAATATTGAAGTCTATAGAAAATAAACAAAACAGACTGGTCAAGCAATGAAGCAAATGAAGCTGTGTACATTGGTGATTTAATTCTGGCACGCTAATCAATGAAAAAAATAAAATAAAAATGTGACAAAATACTAGAGACACAAAGGAACATCTATGATTTATTTGAGAATTTTTGGGAGAATTATTCTATTTTATACGAATTAAAATGAAACTGGATTAAAATGAAAAAATAAAGAAAAAAAGAATTTAAGAAAGGAAAAAGGGGGGAGGTGCTGGAAGCAGGCCTTGGAAGTGAATTCGAATGGGCCAGGCAGGGTAGGGGGTGCGAAAATCATTCTGGTATGGGCCCAGGTCTGAACACACAAAATAATTTCTCAATCCTCTTCTTATTCTCTAAACACCATTACACTAATTAATCTTTTTTCTCTATTTTCTACACAATCATTATTCTAATTACCTTATATTTCCTAAAATATGTTCTAATCTATTCTAAACAATTACCCTAACAATTATACTAAACCATTATATTTTCTAAACTATTATCTAAACAAATATACTAATCCTAAAACTATATTATATTTTTAACAATTTTCCCAACAATTATATTTCCTAATTAACCTCAACTAATTAAAAATCTTTTTATTTCTTAAACAAAATTCTAAACAATTATTGACTCCTAAACAATATATTTTCCAAACTATTTTCTAAACAAATACATTAATCCTAAAACAATTATATTTTCTAAACTATTTTCTAAACAAAACAGATTAATCCTAAAACTATATTATTTTTCTAAACAATGATTAAACTAATCTATTCTTATTATATTAAAATTCCTAAAGCTTATTCAAAATCCCAAACATTTTACATTAACTAAAACTATTATTTTCTAAACTTTTATTTAGTGAAACTCTTTGTATTCCTAAGTAGTTATCTAAACATTATACTAATTAATTCTATTACATTTTTCTAAACAATGCATCAACTTAACTAAACAACATTCTAATCACTTATTTTCTAAACAATTTTCTAAACAATTAAACTCTTAAATTCTATTATATTTTCTAAACAATTATCTAACAATTATCAACTAATTAATCTATTCTATTTTCTAAACAATTTTCTAAACAATTAAACTCTTAAATTCTATTATATTTTCTAAACAAATTCTAAACAATTAAACATTACATACATTTTCTAAACAAATATACTAACTAAACTCTTCATATTTCGTAAAAATTGTTAACTAATCAAACATTATATTAAATTTCTAAACCATTACTATCCTAATTAATTTTTTTATATTTTCTGAACTTTCATTAACTAATTAACATTTTTATAGTTTCTAAACAATCTATTATCTAATTAAACCTTTTATAGTTTCTAAACACTATTAATCTTCCTAAACACTATTTCTAAACATTATACTAATTAATCTATTCTAATTTTTTAAACAAATTATTCTAACAATTATATTTCCTAATTAATCTCCACTAATTAAAATCTTTTTATTTCCTAAACAAATTCTAAACAATTAAACATTACATACATTTTCTAAACAAATATACTAACTAAACAAATTCTAAACAATTATTAAATAATCTAATTTTAAACAACCATTATCCTCATTAACTTTTTTCTATTTCCTAACAATTATCATTAACCACACATTATTCCACTAATTAATTCTTTATATTCCCTAATAGTATTCTAAGCATTATGACAATTAATCTATCATATTAATCCTAATCTAAACATTATAACTATTAATCTATCATATTAATCCTAATCTAAACATTATAACAATTAAACATCTTATAACAAATCAGCAACACAGCAAAAACCTAAAGATCTTCCTCTCTCCCTCTCAAGCACAACTTTCCCCTTCCATAACCCTAAGAGGCCGCCGCCGAAGCCCTCCTCTCCGACCTTGCCTCGCCGGCGCCGCCTCCTTCTTCCTTCTTTCTCCAACCTAAACCAACCGCGTGCTTAACCTTCACCTCTAACCGCCGTCCTCTTCCATGACCTCCACGCCTTCATCACCGTCACCGCTCTAACAACTCAACAATCCAAATCGAAACCCTCCCCCAATCCGAATCCGAAAACACAATTACGAAACTTCAGCCAAACCGAAAAGATCGGCATAAACAGCAACAAAAACAACCAAGCCAACGCACCATCCATGAGTAGCAAGTTCGAGAGCTCTTACCTACCGGAGATAGTCCGGCGCTTCTTCGAGTCAACGGCGACGGAAAAGATAACAGAGATGATGAACTCCGAAGATTATGATACGACGAACTCGGATTTGTTGATGATGATGACGAATAGAACGATTCGGCTTGTGCGATGCAAGGTAATGTAATGATGAGATTTCAGTCGCGGAAAGTTGTTGACGAAACCGAATCGTGTGAGATTGATGAAGAATTACAAATTTGTTGAATGATGCCTCGTGGATGAAGGTGAGGTCACGGAATTCTTCTGATTTTTGAGATCGAGATTTTTCGTTCCGTTATGAATCTTTTTCTCTTTTTCTGTTATCAGTGATGCAGCATAGGTGGAGAGAATCATTGAATTCTGTTATTGATTCTGGTGAGGTGCAATGAATTCGGTTTTGTATTTGTTTTGTGATGGAGAATGTGATGAAGATTGAGTGAATTCTTCTGTGATGCGGATTGATGATCAAGGCCGATTCTGTTTGCCGTGGTGTTCCGGAGGAGAGGAAAACGGCCTCCGTTTTGTTGGATGAAGAAGTGTGCCTTTGGTTTGTTATGGCGGTGAAGAAGAGTGATGAACTAAGATTCGTAGCTCTGTTCTTGTGCAGAGTTGATGAAGATGACAAAGCTAACTCGATTGATTCATCGTTCGGTTTTTTTGACTTGGTGATGCAGGAAGTGAAATCAGTTATGGTTTTCTGTGTGTCCAGGGAGTGATGTATGAATCCGTCTTTATTTTGTTTTTTTGAAGCAGGATAATGAATCCTCTTCTCGAATATGGGCTTGTGCGATGAATAAGGTGAAGTCTCTGTGGAATTGAAGTGCGATCAAAGTTTTTGTTAGCATTTTTCTTGGAATTTTTGTAACTGAATTCTTTTTCTTCACCCTTTTTTTTTTATTTCTCTTTTTTTTTTCTGTTATATTTATGTGCCTTTTTAAGTCATGATTTGTTCATGCTTTTCTTGATTCTATGTACACATGTGTGTGATACTTGCGTGACCCCTTGCAATGCATTTTTAACTTCTCTCTTTTTTTCATATATTAATTGGTGTAGAAAAAGGAAGATATGGGCCTAATGGTGAAGTAAAAACCTTGTAATTGACTTAAAAAAAAAAAAAAAAAAGGCCAAAGGGAATGGAATATAAATGGATAAATAAAAATTGATTAATGAAAAAGAAGGTTTAAGAATATGGACTTAATGGATAATTGGAGTCTAAACAAAGAAATTGGGTAATGTAATGTAGACTTAAATGAGAAATACAAAATGGTTATTGAAAAAAACAAGAAAAGTTTAATTGGAAATGGATAATGGATATGAGAATGGATTTAAGTGACATTTAGGATGGGAGGAATTAAAAATATGAACGATGGTTGAGAAATTGATTTAAATGGATAATTCGACAAGAATGGTTTATGAATGAATATAATATATATTTTTGTGGGACGAACCAATTGTCACCAATACGCACATATCCACGAGATATTGCTTCATCAATTCACTCAACTCAAAACCAAATCTCGCATTGTTTCCACGGAAACCACTAACTTTCCGGATAAATCACCCTCTGATTGTCATCATGATAAGCCTGAATCTTTGAATCCAAAACCCTCTCACAAACTACTGCTTGGTAAATTGATGATTCTCGCACATAACACAACCCGACTTTGAAACACGTTGCCTGAGAACCCCCAGTACAGATAATTTGCAATTCAACTAATCTTTTGATAGTTTGACTAAGATTAGGTCAAACGTCCCTCTGAATCGAATCAATGAACTGAACTCACTGCCAGCCTATGCTATGCTTCGACAATGAATGGCATGCTTCATTTTTCTATGCTAATGATGTAGCGCGAGATATGCAAATGATATGCTAAATGCTATGAAAATGAGAGGGCAAATTTGGGGTGTTACAGCTGCCCCTATTCAATCATCAGTTAATCTGAAAAGGACGAGAGTACGGGCTATCGACCGTTCAAGATAAACTGTGGTTGAATACCAAGAAGACCAGAAATTTGCACTCTGACGAAGAATGCAACACCGGGAAATAAACCCGACCAAATGACGCTTTGGTGACTGAAGGGGAGAAAAAGCATACGAGCTTCTTCCAAGTTGAAACTGATATCTGGAATAAGAGTGCTAAGACAGACGAGTCTTTAACACATGAGACAGACGAGTCTCCCTCGGATTTACCTGTTACGCCAGGACCGGAAATGCATTTAAGTCTGTGGGATAGACATGCAATCAAGGTAGACGAACCTTCTTCATATATTATCCGCGGATATATGGTATAAGACAGACGAGTCTTCTTAACAAACCTGTTACGCCAGGTGCAGCAACAACAATAATTGGTGCCTGAGACATACGAGCCTCCTTCAGATTTACCTGTTACGCCAGGACCGGTAACCATTTCGACATTTAATTCCCACTGTCAGGATTCGAAACCTCTTCAATACAGACGAGTATTGGATGATCATCAAGATAACACAGACGAGTGCCATAAGTCAATGATACAGACGAGTATCAGACGATGATCTGAGAAACACAGACGAGTGCCTCAAGCAATGATACAGACGAGCATCAGCCATTGGTATAGACGAATACCCAGAAATTCAAACACAGACGAGCATTTGAAGTAGCAATACAGAAATACCAGGGTAAACAGCAAATCCTCACATATAGGTGTAAGCTAGCACAGACGAGTGCTGGGGGTGATACAGACGAGTATCCAAGCAAAGCAAACGAGCTTCAGAACACAAACGACTTCTGGGGAATAAAAGCAGACGAGCTTCAAACAAACACGGACGAGTGCTAGACAGTTGCAGACGAGCAACAACAGAGAATACATATCAAGGCACAAACGAGTGCAGCGAAGGATCCAATACCAAACACAGGCGAGTGTTGGGGAGGTTGCAGACGAGCAACAACAAATAACATATCAGAACACGGACGAGTGTTGAGGAATTGCGGACGAGCAACAACAACCAAACACAGACGAGTGTTAGAAAATTGTAGACGAACAATATCAAGGTAATCATAAGCCAATGTTGGGGGAAGGCAGACGAGCAATACCACAGAGCCAACACAGACGGGTGTTGAAAGATGCAGACGAGCAACAATAAAGCAGTAATACCAACGCTGGGGAGAACTCCGTTTAGGGATAACACAAACGAGTGTTGGCAAACGCAGACGAGCGGTAGACAAATGCATGATTGGCAGCAAGAGATACAACTCTGCAGGGGAAAACAAGTCAGGAGGTTTGGACACTCAACTCTGACTGAGGTGATGAATACCGGGCTGTATCATCAAATACCCAAAAGTACGACAACTTTGCTGGGAAATATTTCACGGACGGAGATGAAAATCCAATATGAACTCTGTGGGGAATATCATCTAATGACATCTTGCATTTTCTGGACTAATTGATTGCTTGAAGATCAATCTAAGAGGATTTTACAAAAGACCTGACATCCAAAATGTCCAAGTCTTTAAACTCTTTTAGAGATTCGTAGAATCTTGACATAACTGCCCCAGACTGCATAGACTATGGAAGAATTTGTCTCGCGAGGATTCCTGAAAAATCTCGTGTTACTGCGAAATACCGTGCCCTGTAAGCACAAAGATATGCACACCTGCCCTGGGCATAAATGAATCCAGGTATAGCTGAGCCAGGATGATATGATTTTTGAATTTCCTTTTATGACAGATTCACTGGGTATCAACTCAAGGGTTGAAGAAGTGAAGGCTATGATATCGACTCAAGGGTCGAGGAGAACACAATAACATCAACTCGAGGGTTGAGGGAATAAAATAGCAACATCGACTCGAGGGTCGAGGAAAACGAAACAACGTCAACCCGAGGGTTGAGGAAACGATGGCAACAATATCGACTCGAGGGTCGAGAAAACGAAACAACATCAACTCGAGGGTTGAGGGAATAAAATAGCAACATCGACTCGAGGGTCGAGGAAAACGAAACAACGTCAACTCGAGGGTTGAGGAAACGAGATGACAATACCGACTCGAGGGTCGAGGGAAACAAAACAATCATCAACTCGAGGGTTGAGAAAACAGAAACAATGATATCGACTCGAGGGTCGAAGCAAATCAAAGTGAAAATTGTCATACTCAACTGAAGTGAGAGGCTGAATGCATATAGAGGCCAACATGTCATAGTTGAGGAGATGCCAACAAAGATCGGACTTTGACCTTGAAGATGCCAATGACTATTGGACTTTAGCCGTGTATGATGAAGAAACCCTAACGACTACGGATAAATTCTCTGATTAGGAAAACATGCCTCCCGCGCTCTACTGGGATCAATCATCAGACATTCATCCTGGGAACAACCTTGCATACCACGATATTGTCTCAAGAGGATTTTACAGAAAACCTAGCATCTGAAATGCTTCAGTGTTTCCAAACTCTTGAATATCCTGAAGTAACCACCTCAATCTGTATGGTCCATGAAGGAATTTTCCCCAAGATCTTGCATCATTATGAGGTGTTCTGCCCCAGTATTCTGAACCTTGGGTAGGTGTATCCAATTAACCGTCTTCCGGAGATAATAACTTCTATTGCTTCTAGGGTCACCTGCCCTAGTACGAACCTTGCTTTGGAGAAAACACCCATGCTAACTGCTCTGCGAGAGATTTAAATCCCGAAGTGATTGCCCCAGATTGGCTATTGAAGAGATTGATCGACGTTATTGCCCCAGATTGGCTGCATTTAACCCAACTGCTTGGGAAAAACCCTATTCAACGAAGTTTCTTGGAAAAGTGCCCCTTACATGAATGTCCTTCCGAAGTTTCCGCCTTCCCAACTTGGCAAGATTAAGCTTCTAGACTGAGGTTCCATATGTGAACTTCTTTGAGGCCAAACAAATGTATGCAAGCAGAAAATGTCTTATTCTGAGAATGAAAATTCTAATGCAACACATGTTAATCTTGAAGCTTTTATTGAGAAGATGTCGTTTATGAACGAATCACTGGTTAAGACAATATAATATTTTTTTTATTAAATGAACATGCATATGCAATACCAACGAGGGTCTTTTAGCACAACTCGTAGGAGTCAGGAACGCTATCTCGTGGTAGTACGCTCTCAAATTAACCCTGTTTCAATTAGGACTTTTAAGGGTTGTATCGTGGCCTGGCTCGCGGTTACAGAAACAAAAGATATAGGCTCGAATTTTACATGTGCCCACCCATCTTCGTGATGTCCTTCCATTCCTATGTTCAGCTAGTTTTCGCAAACGCTCACCTTTCCTAAGGCTTTCGTATTGATTGAAGAACCATTACTCTAACGGTTTAAGCACCATTGAGGTTATTGGAGTAACAGTCACCCCTATTATCTTTTGTGCTTGCATCACACGACTTGTTCTTGCTTAAGGATATTTCTTGTGTAATCCTTTTCATCTTTTTGCTTTTTCATTCTCTTTGTTTATCCCTAACTTTTGCCTGGACTGATTCTTTTTGAATCTTTTGCAATTGGAGTCCAGCGGGATGCCCTAATTTTTGCCTAAGTCGTTTGTTTTCAAGTTTCGACTTAGCGGGCTATTTATTTCTTTTTTTCTTTATTTTCGTCCGAACAAATCGTGCGACACTATTTGTCTTGACTGTTTTGTAAGGGTTGTGACTGTCCCACTTTCTGGTTGATGGAGAATAACCATGGTGGTTTTCGGTCTTTGGACCTCTTGGTTTGGTACAATGAAATGTTAAGGATCCTCAGATGAACTCCTTTATGAAAGACATGAACGCCTGGTCCAACTAGCTGACACCTACCCTGCCCCGGGTTAAATGTGAGGTTTTTTTTTCGTGAAAAGAAACTCCTACTTCAAGGCTCAAAGGGGTTAGCGAGTGTTTATCTCCCTTATATCTCCGGTATTTGGGAATTTGAAACAATGTCTGTACATCGTCAACAGGGTCTTATTCGAGATCACACAAATGGAGATTTTTACGTTTTCATTTCGTCATCCTCCATCACAGAGTTTAAGAACAACAGTTGGTATTGCGATGCACATTCACAAAATTATAAGTAAAATGAATGAATTACTTCAAGAAAAACATGTGCGTTTCATTAATTAACATTCAAAAAGCAAACAAGTTTCATGCAAGCATACAAATGTTCAAACAAACATATAAAAGCGACACATGAAAATGCAGTAAAGAATCTGAGCAATGCCAATGTTGAGGAGACTTGACTCCGTATGGACTTGTTGATCTTGAATACTTTCAGTAGTCAACATCTGTTTCTTGATGATATTTGCAGTCTTCAATCAAATGACCATGTGTCAGCACCATACTTCATTCCCAATTATTCTGACCTGAAACTTCCTACATTCAAACATTCACACGAGACGTCTGAAGAGAAGAGTGACACTGAGATGAAATTGCCACATAAGTTTGACATCTAAGGTTGCTCGGAAAGACCTGACGGTCTTCTGCCTACGTATCTCCATTGACCAAAGACCAATGAAGAATCAGAGCGACGTAGTTCCCCTCAAAAGGGATCAAAGTGATGTACACAGCCGCTCTTCAGAATCAAACTGAGAATCACCTTCACATATATCTTCGATAAATTCCTCCATAACATGAGCTGACGAACCCACATGACCAAACGGAGACTTGTTAACTTGAATGCCTTGAGGCGTCACTGAAATCAACCCAGACTCAATCAAATCTTGAACCTTATCCCTGAGAGGCTTGCATTCTTCAGCTGAATGTCCTGGTGCGTTGCCATGGAATCCACATTGAACATTGGGATCAAAACTTGGTGGATATGGAAGAGGTACTGGACCCGGTTTCTTTGGCACTATCAATCCATTATCGATCAGGCATGGGAGTATTTGACTGTATGATACTGGCAATGGATCGAAATACCTCTCGGATCTCTTAGTGTAGTAACGACGCCTTTGCGGAGTATGCTTCTGTTGGCATGGTCGCTGTTGATACTGAGGAGGTTCACTGTTAACTGAAATCTGACATACGGATTCAGAGGGTTGCTGACTCTGAGCAGCTGAAATGCATGGGTAATGTGGATAAGTCAATGGAGTTGAAGGATCTTCCCAGATTGCATCAATCACATCCTTATCTTGGGAACTGACAAAAGATTCATTCTCTTCAGCTGAGCCATCTGAAATGCCTTGGATCTTTCCCATCTTGATAAAACTCTCAATGCGTTTTCCAACTATCACTAAGTCCGAGAAACTCGAAGTTCCACTGCCACTCAACCTCTCCAAGTACGGCCCCTGTAAGGTCTCTATGAAAAGATCAACCAACTCTCTATCTGATAGCGGGGGTTGCACCCGAGCAGATACTTCTCTCCACCTCTGGGCATACTCTCTGAAAGATTCACCATCTCTTTGGGATAAAACTTGCAAATCCATGCGGCTAAGAGCTCTGTCAAGATTGTAGTCGTACTGCTTCACAAATGCATTAGCTAAGTCTGACCATGACTGGATACGACTGCTCTCTAACTGCATATACCAATTCGACGATGCCTCACTCAGACTGTATTGGAAACAATGAATCATCAATTTGTCATTATGCTCATGTGAGGCCATCCTTCTGCAAAATCTTACCAAATGCTGTCTTGGACAACTATCCCCTTTGTACTTTTCAAACTTAGGTACTTTGAACTTTGGAGGTATTACAAGGCCGTGCACCAGACACATGCTTGTAGCACTTAGATCCATGACATTACGATTTTGAAGGGTTTTGATCTCTTCTTCCAACACACGGAATCTTTCCTCCCTCTCCACAACCCGTGGATCTTGGATTCTCGCTACAGGGATTGCCTCTTGAGGATCTGGCATAGTGAAAGCGAAACTGTGATAATCTGCAGCGTCAACAGAAGAAGAATGTCCGCTTCGGGCGACCTGGCGCTCTTGAACATCTGGATTCCCAACAGGGGTCTGTACAGGCTGAGCTTGAGCGGAATTACGGTCATCCTGCCTTGCCAAAGTCATCATAACTTCCAAAAGTTGGTCCCACTGATCTCTTGTCAACCCAACACTTGCAGACTGGCTTTGCTCTCCAGGGTCCATGATCTTCTCAAAAGTTGCTTCAAGTCTGATACGAGAACTGGAGTCTCAACTGTAGATGGTGAACAAAGAACGGGTGAGCCCTGCTTGCTGAACAGAAATGCAATGCAAATGCTATGAGATGCCATATTCAGTTACTTCCAAAGAATCTATCTGCTTTGATCCACATTTTTATACAAAAATCCAACAGAAATAATTCAGGGATGAGATCCTCAGAAATAACTGAACATGTATGCTAGAATGTTATGATGACATGTATGCAACTGGCAAGTGATCGAGAACTGGTGTCTGTCTGGATACAGAACACTGAGTTGAGAACCAAGCAACTGATGATATATGCCCTCTGAATAATAACCATCTGATAAGAACTCAAAACCAAGGATCAAGAACTCCAGAACCATAGTAACCGGATCAAAACATAAGATCACTCTGATAATGAAGGGTATGTTGAGGTCAAGGGTTCCTGCAAACCTGTAAACCCATCCCTAATCTCACGGGTGTGCTCCGGGTCAAACATCACGGACTCTCAAAGCCGAATAGCAATAATACTTTCACCATTTCCGAGAAATGGCTCATGACCAAACCAGGGAATCGGTTAGGCATTATGTACTACGCAGGGAGGCCTCAGCTGAGTCCGGGAAAAACAAGCATCCCTTATAAGTTCTCGGCTTCAAGCGCTGAAATCGAGAAACAATAGTACATTCAGCCCGTAGGATACAGTACTAATGTCATACGACCAGATGCTTTGACTGAGTTCCTATAAGAGAACCAGGCCATCCTATGCGAGTCCCCAGTGGACCCTCGGGTGCGAATGGGTTTGCCACAAAATGTGGTCTGCCACTGTCACCACTGGAGAGGGTTGTTTCCACAAAGGTCCTCAATGATCAGTCCCCAGATGCACATAACTATCAAGGTCCTATCCCGAAGTGGAGGAAATCCCCACACAAGATATTTCCAAGGCAGTCGCAATCTGGGCGTGAAACACATCGCCACTCATCATGCCACATGCGAGTACAATATGTCCACTCTAATCCTAGGGTGCACTCAAGCCGGGTACTTGGCTTATCTCTCAGAAACAATATCACCCATCCCACCAAACAGAAAACCAGTCCAGACAGTCCAGTATGATATATATGATGCGGAAAATAAATACTGAAAACTGTAAATAAAGCTGTAAATAAAGCTATAAACAAACAACAATACAATACAACAAGCCACAGCAAACAAACATCACCCAATGAAACAGCAACACACAAGCGCTAGGAGAGACTCACAGGGGAACCAGAGATTATCTGGTGTGTAGTCCCCAGCAGAGTCGCCAGCTGTCGCTCCCGGGATTTTCATCCTAGTACAAACGCGAAAGTGGCGCGGAAAAGGTAGAGTCGCCAGCCAGACATTTTTATCCCAAAGGAATGGGAAAGGTAATGTTGCACAAACCTGAGGAAGAAGGAAAGGACAAGGTCCTGCGAACCAAAGATCTGAGTTCGGGAGTCGGTTACGACCTGGGAAGGTATTAGCACCCCAGATCGTCCGTCGTACCCGACGGGATCCACGCTTGCAAAAGAAACTGTTTCAAAGGGTGAGGGCATGGAAACTGCAGCTAAAGGAATGAAAATGAAATGAAAACTGGAACTGGAAATGAAATGAAATAAGAAATAACGAGAAAAATGTAGGGAAAATAAAGATTGTGCTCGAACGGGCCCTACCCCGCTGCCTACGTACCTCATCAGGATAATGAGGATCAGAGACGCCGTAGTTCCCCTAACTAGGGGTGGAAAAGATTGCTTGTGTCTTAAGGCTTGAACTTCCTATGTCAATGCTCAGGTGTTGCAGGCTCGGACGACGAGTGCGTAACCGTCTTGCAAAGTGACAAGTAGGAGCAAGTTCGCGTACGGAGCGAATGAGGTGAGAAAAGAAGTCCCGAAGGAAAGACGCTTATTGTGTTTGTATTTTTTATGAAGCTTTTATGAGTGAGAGTTTGCATAGGTAAGTGTACCTAAGTCTTACTCAATGGGATGTGTACATCTCACATCATCCCGAAATGGAATGCGCAAGAGGCACACCTATCTATGGAGGAAATCCCCAAAGCTAGTCCCACAAGTGAAGGCTCAAGCACACTGGCCTATTACTATTATTAAGTGTTTTTGTGTTTTTTGATTAAGAAGTACTTTTTAGCTTTTCTTTGTGAGGTACTCATGCTAAGACCTATCCACCACGAGTGATGACTCACACCTCGCCCCGAAATGGAACGCATGTGAGCATCTCATAGCAAAGTCTCATGTCACATGAAAATACTCAACCTTTATTAAATGAATTAGAATTAAGTTTGAAGATGAGAAGAGAGAGCACCAAAGGATCTCAAAGGAAAAATTCTAAAGGGGGACTAAAATAATCCTAAGTATTCACATGCATGGATATCCTAAAGGTTAGTGAGGTTTCTATCCTAATGAAGAAGAGAAGAAGAAGATAGAAGAAGGGATGAGAAAGGCCTAGGCCCAACAAAAGAGGGTTAGTCCACATAAACATAAAAGGAAGAGATAAGAATTAGAGATGTGGAACTTAATTCCCACATCTCGTACTTACCATAGCCCCTGCGAGGTTAGCATACACAAATGAATACAAGCACAAAGTTCAAAACCAGAATCAAAATGGTATAAAGAATGGCCTAAGAGGCCTGCAAGATGAAGAGAGAAATCACACAATACCAAACAATATCAAAATAAAAGCAATGGAACCAAAAGATGGAATTTAAACACTTAAAGAAACGAATGACTTCAATATGAAGCAAACTCAAAAATTTAGAAGAACCAAGACCTATCCTAGAACCAGGAAGGTATCCTTACCCCAAAGGAACCCCAAATGAGAAGAAGAAGTTGGCACAAGAGCCCTTCTAAGCCTATAAGAAATCTAATGAACCAACAGGAGCAAAATGGGATAAGGTAAGAACAAAAATTCACAAATAATCAACCAGCCATCTAAAAATTCTCCAACTGGAACCAAATGATCATGAAACACATTATATCAACTTGCCAAAAGGATTTGCAAAAATTCAGAGAGGAACTAGGTCAAATGAATGCATAAACACAAACTAGGACAGAAAACTTACATCACAAGATACCAGATCAAAACTCAAGAAATAAATTCCTAAAAATTCTGAGAAAAATTACATGAAAACTACAGGATCTTAGGAACACAATGCAAAAAGAATGGGATCAAAACTCCAAATATTGAAGTCTATAGAAAATAAACAAAACAGACTGGTCAAGCAATGAAGCAAATGAAGCTGTGTACATTGGTGATTTAATTCTGGCACGCTAATCAATGAAAAAAATAAAATAAAAATGTGACAAAATACTAGAGACACAAAGGAACATCTATGATTTATTTGAGAATTTTTGGGAGAATTATTCTATTTTATACGAATTAAAATGAAACTGGATTAAAATGAAAAAAAAAAGAAAAAAAGAATTTAAGAAAGGAAAAAGGGGGGAGGTGCTGGAAGCAGGCCTTGGAAGTGAATTCGAATGGGCCAGGCAGGGTAGGGGGTGCGAAAATCATTCTGGTATGGGCCCAGGTCTGAACACACAAAATAATTTCTCAATCCTCTTCTTATTCTCTAAACACCATTACACTAATTAATCTTTTTTCTCTATTTTCTACACAATCATTATTCTAATTACCTTATATTTCCTAAAATATGTTCTAATCTATTCTAAACAATTACCCTAACAATTATACTAAACCATTATATTTTCTAAACTATTATCTAAACAAATATACTAATCCTAAAACTATATTATATTTTTAACAATTTTCCCAACAATTATATTTCCTAATTAACCTCAACTAATTAAAAATCTTTTTATTTCTTAAACAAAATTCTAAACAATTATTGACTCCTAAACAATATATTTTCCAAACTATTTTCTAAACAAATACATTAATCCTAAAACAATTATATTTTCTAAACTATTTTCTAAACAAAACAGATTAATCCTAAAACTATATTATTTTTCTAAACAATGATTAAACTAATCTATTCTTATTATATTAAAATTCCTAAAGCTTATTCAAAATCCCAAACATTTTACATTAACTAAAACTATTATTTTCTAAACTTTTATTTAGTGAAACTCTTTGTATTCCTAAGTAGTTATCTAAACATTATACTAATTAATTCTATTACATTTTTCTAAACAATGCATCAACTTAACTAAACAACATTCTAATCACTTATTTTCTAAACAATTTTCTAAACAATTAAACTCTTAAATTCTATTATATTTTCTAAACAATTATCTAACAATTATCAACTAATTAATCTATTCTATTTTCTAAACAATTTTCTAAACAATTAAACTCTTAAATTCTATTATATTTTCTAAACAAATTCTAAACAATTAAACATTACATACATTTTCTAAACAAATATACTAACTAAACTCTTCATATTTCGTAAAAATTGTTAACTAATCAAACATTATATTAAATTTCTAAACCATTACTATCCTAATTAATTTTTTTATATTTTCTGAACTTTCATTAACTAATTAACATTTTTATAGTTTCTAAACAATCTATTATCTAATTAAACCTTTTATAGTTTCTAAACACTATTAATCTTCCTAAACACTATTTCTAAACATTATACTAATTAATCTATTCTAATTTTTTAAACAAATTATTCTAACAATTATATTTCCTAATTAATCTCCACTAATTAAAATCTTTTTATTTCCTAAACAAATTCTAAACAATTAAACATTACATACATTTTCTAAACAAATATACTAACTAAACAAATTCTAAACAATTATTAAATAATCTAATTTTAAACAACCATTATCCTCATTAACTTTTTTCTATTTCCTAACAATTATCATTAACCACACATTATTCCACTAATTAATTCTTTATATTCCCTAATAGTATTCTAAGCATTATGACAATTAATCTATCATATTAATCCTAATCTAAACATTATAACTATTAATCTATCATATTAATCCTAATCTAAACATTATAACAATTAAACATCTTATAACAAATCAGCAACACAGCAAAAACCTAAAGATCTTCCTCTCTCCCTCTCAAGCACAACTTTCCCCTTCCATAACCCTAAGAGGCCGCCGCCGAAGCCCTCCTCTCCGACCTTGCCTCGCCGGCGCCGCCTCCTTCTTCCTTCTTTCTCCAACCTAAACCAACCGCGTGCTTAACCTTCACCTCTAACCGCCGTCCTCTTCCATGACCTCCACGCCTTCATCACCGTCACCGCTCTAACAACTCAACAATCCAAATCGAAACCCTCCCCCAATCCGAATCCGAAAACACAATTACGAAACTTCAGCCAAACCGAAAAGATCGGCATAAACAGCAACAAAAACAACCAAGCCAACGCACCATCCATGAGTAGCAAGTTCGAGAGCTCTTACCTACCGGAGATAGTCCGGCGCTTCTTCGAGTCAACGGCGACGGAAAAGATAACAGAGATGATGAACTCCGAAGATTATGATACGACGAACTCGGATTTGTTGATGATGATGACGAATAGAACGATTCGGCTTGTGCGATGCAAGGTAATGTAATGATGAGATTTCAGTCGCGGAAAGTTGTTGACGAAACCGAATCGTGTGAGATTGATGAAGAATTACAAATTTGTTGAATGATGCCTCGTGGATGAAGGTGAGGTCACGGAATTCTTCTGATTTTTGAGATCGAGATTTTTCGTTCCGTTATGAATCTTTTTCTCTTTTTCTGTTATCAGTGATGCAGCATAGGTGGAGAGAATCATTGAATTCTGTTATTGATTCTGGTGAGGTGCAATGAATTCGGTTTTGTATTTGTTTTGTGATGGAGAATGTGATGAAGATTGAGTGAATTCTTCTGTGATGCGGATTGATGATCAAGGCCGATTCTGTTTGCCGTGGTGTTCCGGAGGAGAGGAAAACGGCCTCCGTTTTGTTGGATGAAGAAGTGTGCCTTTGGTTTGTTATGGCGGTGAAGAAGAGTGATGAACTCAGATT
Organism: Lathyrus aphaca; assembly: GCA_963966055.1. Lineage (NCBI taxonomy): Eukaryota > Viridiplantae > Streptophyta > Magnoliopsida > Fabales > Fabaceae > Lathyrus > Lathyrus aphaca. Next base: position 63,354 of record CAWYPZ010000174.1, on the reverse strand, counting down.
CGTAGCTCTGTTCTTGTGCAGAGTTGATGAAGATGACAAAGCTAACTCGATTGATTCATCGTTCGGTTTTTTTGACTTGGTGATGCAGGAAGTGAAATCAGTTATGGTTTTCTGTGTGTCCAGGGAGTGATGTATGAATCCGTCTTTATTTTGTTTTTTTGAAGCAGGATAATGAATCCTCTTCTCGAATATGGGCTTGTGCGATGAATAAGGTGAAGTCTCTGTGGAATTGAAGTGCGATCAAAGTTTTTGTTAGCATTTTTCTTGGAATTTTTGTAACTGAATTCTTTTTCTTCACCCTTTTTTTTTTATTTCTCTTTTTTTTTCTGTTATATTTATGTGCCTTTTTAAGTCATGATTTGTTCATGCTTTTCTTGATTCTATGTACACATGTGTGTGATACTTGCGTGACCCCTTGCAATGCATTTTTAACTTCTCTCTTTTTTTCATATATTAATTGGTGTAGAAAAAGGAAGATATGGGCCTAATGGTGAAGTAAAAACCTTGTAATTGACTTAAAAAAAAAAAAAAAAAAAAGGCCAAAGGGAATGGAATATAAATGGATAAATAAAAATTGATTAATGAAAAAGAAGGTTTAAGAATATGGACTTAATGGATAATTGGAGTCTAAACAAAGAAATTGGGTAATGTAATGTAGACTTAAATGAGAAATACAAAATGGTTATTGAAAAAAACAAGAAAAGTTTAATTGGAAATGGATAATGGATATGAGAATGGATTTAAGTGACATTTAGGATGGGAGGAATTAAAAATATGAACGATGGTTGAGAAATTGATTTAAATGGATAATTCGACAAGAATGGTTTATGAATGAATATAATATATATTTTTGTGGGACGAACCAATTGTCACCAATACGCACATATCCACGAGATATTGCTTCATCAATTCACTCAACTCAAAACCAAATCTCGCATTGTTTCCACGGAAACCACTAACTTTCCGGATAAATCACCCTCTGATTGTCATCATGATAAGCCTGAATCTTTGAATCCAAAACCCTCTCACAAACTACTGCTTGGTAAATTGATGATTCTCGCACATAACACAACCCGACTTTGAAACACGTTGCCTGAGAACCCCCAGTACAGATAATTTGCAATTCAACTAATCTTTTGATAGTTTGACTAAGATTAGGTCAAACGTCCCTCTGAATCGAATCAATGAACTGAACTCACTGCCAGCCTATGCTATGCTTCGACAATGAATGGCATGCTTCATTTTTCTATGCTAATGATGTAGCGCGAGATATGCAAATGATATGCTAAATGCTATGAAAATGAGAGGGCAAATTTGGGGTGTTACAACATGCATGCATGCATGCATACATACATGCATACATACATACATACATACATATATAATTTAATAGTAATATTACTTAACATCTTAATTTTAAAAACTTCTATTAATAGTAATATTATTTTAATTATCTTTAATAAAAATTTAACTTTCTAATTATTTTATTATTCATTATTCATTAATACTAATAATAATTGATTGATTAATTTGGACCTTGAAAACAAAAGAATATCAGACGTTTCACATCCAATTTGGTTTCTCAATACAAATTATTTGGGACCGTGAGAAACCCTTCATTTCACCGTTCAACTCAAACCCTTCTTCTTCATTTCTGCAATCATCTAAACCATTATTTCACCGTTCATTTCCTAATTCTTAATCATAAATGTTATTCCTTTCTCAATACAAACCCTTGAATTCATCATCTCATCATAAATGGCCGCCTGAATCATCTCATCACTTCATCATAGTTGTTTCTTCTCCCAAACCCTAATCATCTCATCAGTGTTATTTCTTCTCCCAATTCATATACTACAATGGAATCGTCAACCCTATTTTTCAGGTAATTTATTTGAATTTCTATTGCTTTTACCTATATAAATAGGATCAACTTCGTCGATCTAATTCACACTTCTTCTGATTCGTTCATCTTTGATAAATTTGGACTTTTGACTTCTCCATTTTGTATCAGGCTTTTGCAATGGACGCTGGGAGACGCGACTTTGTTAATGAAATTCCTCCTTTAACAACGATGATGTTGGGTCAAAATGGCTCTTCATCTTCATCTTCTAAAGTTAACAACGAGACCGTTTTTTTGTTTCTCAGAAGTTTTTGTTTAACTTTTCTTTCCGCTTCGACTCTTTTGACCCGTTGTTGATGCTTTTATGCAGCAACAAATTTTACAAATTGGAGAAGGTTAACGATTGAAGTATATGGATCTGTGGCATAAGAAAGTTCTGGAGCTGCTGTGGCATAAGAAAGTTCTGGAGCTGTTTTTTGATTTCTTTAGTTGGCGTAAGTACTAATTTTATTCATGTTAATATAGAACGATAAGCAGACATCAAAAGGAACCTAATGGGTGAAGCATTATTCGATCTCGAACAACTTCTCATTTCCAAAAAGGGACAAATCGATTTCGTTACGAAAATCATCATTTATCTATATATCTTATTAATGTCAATGGATCATTTTACTGGAAATTCAGAGTTTACTATCATACTGAATTGAATCAACTTTCTTATCTTACTTGATGATAATTATGGTTGCCTGTTTTCATTTTTTCCATAGGAAAAACTGACACCTCAGGAGGTAGGTATTCTTCAATCATGCAAAGGTAAAGCTATGAGGAATTTCACTGTATGTTCACTCCTGGGAGGTGCTGCTGTATGGGCAGGTTTGTGATTTTGTTTCTTTTATTTCAAATTTATTGCTTTTCGAACATGATATTTTTAATGTATGCTAGTTTTAAGCTGTGTTGTCAATCACGGATTGTTAAAATTCTGCTGTGCAATAGGGCTATAGCGCAACTATAGTCACTATTTGATACTGAAGCAACTATCACATAACAATTGTTGTTTTTCTGAATTCCACCACATTATAAGCTATAGCCCCTATTTAACATGGAATCTGGTCTAGTCTAGTAGTATTTTCGCCGGTTATTAAGAAATAAATGTTCTGATATCATATGTTAGAAAATATGATGCATACAATCAATATGAATCATACACTCATGTCATTTAACAATTAATCCTAGATCATATCTGCAGGAATTTAGGCCACAATATAAAATGAAGAAGAGAAGGGAAAATAATATTTATCTCTTGAACTCTTTCACTTTAAGTTGGTTTGATTCTATTGAATGCCAATGATAATTCATAATATATCTTCCTCTCTTTCTTTCCCGATTCTTGATGGGATAGATGCAATCACATTAGATTTTTCGCATGTTATTGCCAAATGTCTCGAGACATATTTTTACAGTGAAAATGAAGAGCGGACATAATCTTTCATGTAGGATTACAATTTTTCTACCAATTCTTTCATGAATAGTCATAACTTATAAGTTATCAAACCATACATTTTTCATGATAAATTGTAATGGTTCCACTCATTTTGGATTCATTCAACTATAGACTGCATCATTCAAGCACATTTACCATTTAGTAGTTACCATTTAATGTCCAATATTCGTTGATCACAAGATGAATATTCCATGGCAGGTCACTGTCAATATATCATTCAAACTAATATTCACAAAATCAATGAAAGACTAACACTTGGAAGTAAAACATCAAAAAAAAAACTTTCTACAGAATTTCCATACACCATTTATCATCCTTACATATGAGTATTTTTGATAATGGAAAGAGTCGAGGCTGATGTATTTTTATGCAACAGGGCTACAGTGGAATTAATCAGGACACCATGGTATTGTGGGAAGTAGGTATGTTCATCTTATTGGTGACTATGCAATCCATGACTATTTTAAAGTGATTTGTGAGAGACTTGGTTAAATTTATATATTAACATCCTAATTTCAATCTGTTTTTTTTTTGTAGGATTTCAATTTCGAAGATAATATCTTTTCTGGTGTAGTACATAGGAGCTTTTCCCATACAAATTGACTATGAACCTCATTATTTGTTCTTGAATCTAAAATTGTTTTAGATGCAATGTTAGTATAGGTTGTTGTGTTTTATGCATAGGTTGTTGTGTTTTAATAGATTATATGTTTATCCTGGGTTTACTGATGTGTTTTACGCATAGGTTTCTGTTGTCAACATGCAATTTCCTGAAGTTGGGGATCTTTTGCGTAAATGGATTGTTTTTCAGCTAAACAGAGCATACAAGTGGAATCAAAAGATATGCGAGTTCGTGCATCTAAATCCATTTACCTGAGCAACAAGTATGCCTAATTTCAGCTATACATCTGTTCGTGTCATTAACCAGAGTTATTATGATTGGCTCCACATCCATGTTGATGGGAATGGTTTTGGTAATCTCCAATCTCCTTTAAATCAAGTTTTGTGATTGGTAACTGCATTTAGAGGAATTCCAATTTTGTGAATGTGGCCTAATTTTGTTTTCAGGTTGGATTGACAATGGTTGTGGTGGAGAATGTTACTAATGGTTAAACAAGTCATGTTCACTGTAAAACTGTCAATGTGGTTTGGTCCAGATTCTGGTGGCTTTCGTGGGAGCGTCTCCGTTCATAACCGGTACTTATTGGTGCCGCAGGGGAAATGTGATTATATTTATTAACTCTGTTAGTAATTTTTTCCCTGTATTTCTGGTTGGTTGGTTCGTTCTAAGGTTTTTGGGTGGTTATTTTTTTATTCAGGTGCTGATGCCATTGATTGATGTGGCTGTTGTGTTTTTTGGTGGTCCTGCTCAAATTCTATAGCAGGATTATATTTCTTGGTGCTGTAGTAGTTTGTTGTTGTTTAGGTTGCAGATCTTTTTATTCTGGTATATTCTTTTTATTCTGGTATATTGTTTTAGTAGGGGATGTTCTTTTGTAATTTGGGCATCTCTTATGCCTTTTATTAATTAATTAATCTATGTTTTGGCAGATTAAAAAGATTTTGTGCTTTGTTATTTGGTAAGTGTTTGATATTTCTTACTAAAAGTTGTCGGCATCAGTTTGTGGGGGTGATTGAATGTAATATTGTCATCAGGTTGAAACAATAATATAGTAATTGATGTAATTATTAATTATATTTTTGTTTTATCACGTGATTCTTTTCGCATATATTGTAACATCCATAAATATTGAGATTTGAGATTCATTACAAAAATCTTCAATTCAATGCCTTCAACTATATATCATTATTCATATTTTTTAAATTGTCAAGGAACAATTTTAGACTTCATATATGAGTGTAGCTATTTGAACTAGCATTGCACCAAGATGACAACACATACTCTTAAATTGTAATATGATAGTCTGAATTTGAATTATATTATACTTATAGAGTAGTATGTTCTTCAAACTTTCCTTACTTCTTACTATTTCTAAATCTTTATCTTAATCTTTTTTATTTAGAGTATTTTCAAATGGGATATATTATTTTATTATAATTTTTAAATCTTAATTTTTTTCTTAATCATTTTGATTAATCACTCATCAAATCAAAAGTATCAAATATTATAATATTTGGTATTAATTTTTTAAAGAATAATTTTTATTTTTTATTATTTGCTAATTTTGTATGTAAATTTGCATAAAAATTAGTATTTGTAAACATTTATCTATATTTTATTAAAATCTTTTATATTAAATATTTATATTAATTTAATTTTTAATATAATTTATTTAAATATTTATTTGTTGTTTTTAAAAAATGGTAATGGATATGGCTATTTTAATAATTATAATTTATTTTTAATTTTAAAAGGCAATTTAAAATTTACTTACATATTTATTTCAATTAAATTTGAATGCTTATTTGTGCCCAATATTTATTCACATCATATTTATTCCAATTAAACTCTTCAAATTTATAATAAAAAGAATTAATTGAAACGACGTATCTTAACTTCAAAAAGAATGAATGATTTGACTTTAGTTTTTACTATTTTTAAAAGTAGTTACTAAAATTTTATATTACCAAATAAAAAAGGAAAAATATTTGTCTAAAAATAGTAATTTATCTTCAAATTTTTATTTTGAAAATAAAATATTACTTTAAAAAATAGTAATAGATATGACTATTTTAATTAATTATAATTTATTTTTAATTTAAAAAAGCAATCTAAAATTTACTTCAATATTTATTTAAATTTAATTTTAATACTTCTTTGTGTCCAATATTTAATCCAATTAAACTCTTCAAATTTTTATTATTTTTAAAAGTTACTTCTTTTGTTAGATGAGCTACTTCCTTGACTTTTATCATGAAGAAAATTATACGTTGCTTTTTATGTATTAAATGTTCTATTTTGGTTATTTGATGATTTGCAATTTAAATTTAATATTGATGTTTTTATTCTATTTTGATTTGGTATGAGCATTAATATTAGTAATAAGCAGTTTCAGATTTTTTTTTCGGTAAATTAAATTATGTATATAATTAAACTTAAATAATGAGATTTAAATGTGTTGAATTATTTTACAATATGTTATTAATTACATATATAATTAAACTTAAATTACATTATTGTCTCTTGACTTATATAGAAATTATGATTATACAATTTTAGTATTTTTATGATTTGCAACTTGAATTTGATTTTTTTTTTTTTACTTTATCTCATAAAGTTTTTGTTTTGGACATATCTTTTATTTCAGTTTTTTTTAATTAAATTAAATATATAATTAAATATAAATAACAATATTTAATCTTTTAAATATTTAAATGCACACTTTCTAAAATAATATTTTTTACAAATAATTTTCACAAATATATGTATAGGGAGATCAAACTTCGTACCGTAACACGGATTTTAGTGGAAAACCAAACGTTTATAGAGTTAACATGTAGTATATGTAAGTGGTCATAATAGTTTTCAATATTATGCCACGTTTTGTTCACCGTCTATAAGAAAAGAAATGGCACACTAAAAACATTTATTATTAAAATTTCCTTAATGTTACGTGATTAGTTAATTAATTTGTATGACTTAAATATATAATAATAATAATAAATAATAATAATAATAATAATAATAATTTTACGTTATGTGCGTATGACAAGAAAAGAAAATACAAGCATTTGTTTCTCCTTCGCGCATTCAACGTTTTCACTTCAAGAAATCGATTTCAATCTTCCGGTAAGTCTCCATCAACCTTTTTCAATTCGTTCATTTCTTTCAAATTCAAACCCTAACAATGATTTGAAATTCTGTCAATATCAATTTAGAACCCTAATAATCAACCGTACAAATCATTTGAACCCTAACAATCGCTTTGTTCAATCGCAGATCAACAATCCTAATTCCACAATCAGGTTTTCTGCTGCACTGTTCTGCTGCTCAGCAATCTATAGTTCCGCAATCGGTCGTTTGATTGCTAGATTCTGCTACTCACAATCCACAATTCTACCATCCACCAATTTTAAGGTATGTTTTTGCTTTGGTTTTTCACAAATGATTTGTTGTATCTCACTTTTGTTGTTGTATCTCACCATGTTATTTCATTTAATTCTACATTCCACCATATTTTTCACAGTATGAATTTTATTCTAATACTTGTTGTTGTCGTTGTTTATCAGCAGATTCGTAGCAGTTTCTCCATCTAAAGTGTTGGATCCATAACCCTCTTTGCTAGCCGGTGAGTCTTTCCTTATCTTTATAGTTGTTTGATTCATAAGTATAGAACCTCAATCCGCGATGCACATCAACTATTCGACAAAATGCATATTGAATTGTGTTTGACTTATATTCTCTTATTTTTTCTTAAGCTCAAATCAAACTTGAAGCTTCCTAGTTTTATTAGACTTGCCTATTATTTTTATGTTTAGGTTGAATGAATATTGATTTTAAATTTTAGTTCATATATATATATATATATATATATATATATATATATATATATATATATATATATATATATATATATATATATATATCAAAGGAAATAAAACAAAAATATGATGTTGTGTTTCCTTCAAATTTGAAATGGAGAAGAAAACAAACCAAAAATATATTAACATTTTATGCACACTTATAGCTATACTATTTTACTGTCAACTTTCTTCTACAACTAGTTCATTCATCTTTCTGTCAATTGTCTCGAAACATATCTGATGCATCGGTCCATAAAAAGACACCAATTCTGTTAATTGTTCCACAAACATATTCAACATCATGTTCATAGCTGCCTTCTCCCTCATTTGATCCATCTTCATCTTTTGTGTATAACTCGAACCGTTTCTATATGTTGCACCAACCTGCTTTAGCCTATTCTTCTGCTGCAAAATCAATGCAGTACTTGCCTGTAGAAAGTCTGCTCCCGTTTTAAGTTCAGAACTTTGGCTCATATCGACATGAGAATCGGACTTATACATGGTGACTTCTAGAGTGAGGGATCA
>CAWYPZ010000174.1:2500-35000 GCA_963966055.1 Lathyrus aphaca | reverse complement strand
ACATACATACATTCATACATACATACATACATACATACATACATACATCCATGCATGCATGCATGCATGCATGCATACATACATACATACATACATACATACATACATACATATATATATATATATATATATATATATATATATATATATTTATATACATACATACATACATACATGCATATATATACATACATACATACATTCATACATACATACATACATACATACATACATACATACATACACACATATATACATACATACATACATACATACATACATACATACATACATTCATACATACATACATTCATACATACATACATACATACATTCATACATACATACATACATATATATATATATATATATATATATTCATATATATATATATATATATATATATATATATATATATATATATATATATATATATATATATATATATATATATATATATACATACATACATACATATATGCATGCCTGCATACACACACACACACATACATACATACATACATACATACATACATACATACATACATATATATATATATATATATATATATATATATATATATATATATATATATATATATACATACATACACTACAAAAAAACGAGTAAATTGTGGCGGTTAAATTATGGCGGTTATATTAAAACGTCACAATTTACTGTTGATTACGGCGGTTTCTCTAAACGTCATAATAATAGTAATGAAATGACCGTTATAACCGCCATTATTTACGGAAAATATTTCCTGTCATTTACTTCTTATTTTTTTCTTCATATTTTATATATATATATATATATATATATATATATATATATATATATATATATATATATATATATATATATATATATATATATATAATTTAATAGTAATATTACTTAACATCTTCTTAACATCCTTGCTATTTTAAAAACTTCTATTAATAGTAATATTATTTTAATTATCTTTAATAAAAATTTAACTTTTTAATTATTTTATTATTCATTATTCATTAATACTAATAATAATTGATTGATTAATTTGGACCTTGAAAACAAAAGAATATCAGACGTTTCACATCCAATTTGGTTTCTCAATACAAATTATTTGGGACCGTGAGAAACCCTTCATTTCACCGTTCAACTCAAAACCTTCTTCTTCATTTCTGCAATCATCTAAACCATTATTTCACCGTTCATTTCCTAATTCTTAATCATAAATGTTATTCCTTTCTCAATACAAACCCTTGAATTCATCATCTCATCATAAATGGCCGCCTGAATCATCTCATCACTTCATCATAGTTGTTTCTTCTCCCAAACCCTAATCATCTCATCAGTGTTATTTCTTCTCCCAATTCATATACTACAATGGAATCGTCAACCCTATTTTTCAGGTAATTTATTTGAATTTCTATTCCTTTTACCTATATAAATAGGATCAACTTCGTCGATCTAATTCACACTTCTTCTGATTCGTTCATCTTTGATAAATTTGGACTTTTGACTTCTCCATTTTGTATCAGGCTTTTGCAATGGACGCTGGGAGACGCGACTTTGTTAATGAAATCCCTCCTTTAACAACGATGATGTTGGGTCAAAATGGCTCTTCATCTTCATCTTCTAAAGTTAACAACGAGACCGTTTTTTTGTTTCTCAGAAGTTTTTGTTTAACTTTTCTTTCCGCTTCGACTCTTTTGACCCGTTGTTGATGCTTTTATGCAGCAACAAATTTTACAAATTGGAGAAGGTTAACGATTGAAGTATATGGATCTGTGGCATAAGAAAGTTCTGGAGCTGCTGTGGCATAAGAAAGTTCTGGAGCTGTTTTTTGATTTCTTTAGTTGGCGTAAGTACTAATTTTATTCATGTTAATATAGAACGATAAGCAGACATCAAAAGGAACCTAATGGGTGAAGCATTATTCGATCTCGAACAACTTCTCATTTCCAAAAAGGGACAAATCGATTTCGTTACGAAAATCATCATTTATCTATATATCTTATTAATGTCAATGGATCATTTTACTGGAAATTCAGAGTTTACTATCATACTGAATTGAATCACCTTTTTTATCTTACTTGATGATAATTATGGTTGCCTGTTTTCATTTTTTCCATAGGAAAAACTGACACCTCAGGAGGTAGGTATTCTTCAATCATGCAAAGGTAAAGCTATGAGGAATTTCACTGTATGTTCACTCCTGGGAGGTGCTGCTGTATGGGCAGGTTTGTGATTTTGTTTCTTTTATTTCAAATTTATTGCTTTTCGAACATGATATTTTTAATGTATGCTAGTTTTAAGCTGTGTTGTCAATCACGGATTGTTAAAATTCTGCTGTGCAATAGGGCTATAGCGCAACTATAGTCACTATTTGATACTGAAGCAACTATCACATAACAATTGTTGTTTTTCTGAATTCCACCACATTATAAGCTATAGCCCCTATTTAACATGGAATCTGGTCTAGTCTAGTAGTATTTTCGCCGGTTATTAAGAAATAAATGTTCTGATATCATATGTTAGAAAATATGATGCATACAATCAATATGAATCATACACTCATGTCATTTAACAATTAATCCTAGATCATATCTGCAGGAATTTAGGCCACAATATAAAATGAAGAAGAGAAGGGAAAATAATATTTATCTCTTGAACTCTTTCACTTTAAGTTGGTTTGATTCTATTGAATGCCAATGATAATTCATAATATATCTTCCTCTTTTTCTTTCCCGATTCTTGATGGGATAGATGCAATCACATTAGATTTTTCGCATGTTATTGCCAAATGTCTCGAGACATATTTTTACAGTGAAAATGGGGAGCGGACATAATCTTTCATGTAGGATTACAATTTTTCTACCAATTCTTTCATGAATAGTCATAACTTATAAGTTATCAAACCATACATTTTTCATGATAAATTGTAATGGTTCCACTCATTTTGGATTCATTCAACTATAGACTGCATCATTCAAGCACATTTACCATTTAGTAGTTACCATTTAATGTCCAATATTCGTTGATCACAAGATGAATATTCCATGGCAGGTCACTGTCAATATATCATTCAAACTAATATTCACAAAATCAATGAAAGACTAACACTTGGAAGTAAAACATCAAAAAAAAAACTTTCTACAGAATTTCCATACACCATTTATCATCCTTACATATGAGTATTTTTGATAATGGAAAGAGTCGAGGCTGATGTATTTTTATGCAACAGGGCTACAGTGGAATTAATCAGGACACCATGGTATTGTGGGAAGTAGGTATGTTCATCTTATTGGTGACTATGCAATCCATGACTATTTTAAAGTGATTTGTGAGAGACTTGGTTAAATTTATATATTAACATCCTAATTTCAATCTGTTTTTTTTTGTAGGATTTCAATTTCGAAGATAATATCTTTTCTGGTGTAGTACATAGGAGCTTTTCCCATACAAATTGACTATGAACCTCATTATTTGTTCTTGAATCTAAAATTGTTTTAGATGCAATGTTAGTATAGGTTGTTGTGTTTTATGCATAGGTTGTTGTGTTTTAATAGATTATATGTTTATCCTGGGTTTACTGATGTGTTTTACGCATAGGTTTCTGTTGTCAACATGCAATTTCCTGAAGTTGGGGATCTTTTGCGTAAATGGATTATTTTTCAGCTAAACAGAGCATACAAGTGGAATCAAAAGATATGTGAGTTCGTGCATCTAAATCCATTTACCTGAGCAACAAGTATGCCTAATTTCAGCTATACATCTGTTCGTGTCATTAACCAGAGTTATTATGATTGGCTCCACATCCATGTTGATGGGAATGGTTTTGGTAATCTCCAATCTCCTTTAAATCAAGTTTTGTGATTGGTAACTGCATTTAGAGGAATTCCAATTTTGTGAATGTGGCCTAATTTTGTTTTCAGGTTGGATTGACAATGGTTGTGGTGGAGAATGTTACTAATGGTTAAACAAGTCATGTTCACTGTAAAACTGTCAATGTGGTTTGGTCCAGATTCTGGTGGCTTTCGTGGGAGCGTCTCCGTTCATAACCGGTACTTATTGGTGCCGCAGGGGAAATGTGATTATATTTATTAACTCTGTTAGTAATTTTTTCCCTGTATTTCTGGTTGGTTGGTTCGTTCTAAGGTTTTTGGGTGGTTATTTTTTTATTCAGGTGCTGATGCCATTGATTGATGTGGCTGTTGTGTTTTTTGGTGGTCCTGCTCAAATTCTATAGCAGGATTATATTTCTTGGTGTTGTAGTAGTTTGTTGTTGTTTAGGTTGCAGATCTTTTTATTCTGGTATATTCTTTTTATTCTGGTATATTGTTTTAGTAGGGGATGTTCTTTTGTAATTTGGGCATCTCTTATGCCTTTTATTAATTAATTAATCTATGTTTTGGCAGATTAAAAAGATTTTGTGCTTTGTTATTTGGTAAGTGTTTGATATTTCTTACTAAAAGTTGTCGGCATCAGTTTGTGGGGTGATTGAATGTAATATTGTCATCAGGTTGAAACAATAATATAGTAATTGATGTAATTATTAATTATATTTTTGTTTTATCACGTGATTCTTTTCGCATATATTGTAACATCCATAAATATTGAGATTTGAGATTCATTACAAAAATCTTCAATTCAATGCCTTCAACTATATATCATTATTCATATTTTTTAAATTGTCAAGGAACAATTTTAGACTTCATATATGAGTGTAGCTATTTGAACTAGCATTGCACCAAGATGACAACACATACTCTTAAATTGTAATATGATAGTCTGAATTTGAATTATATTATACTTATAGAGTAGTATGTTCTTCAAACTTTCCTTACTTCTTACTATTTCTAAATCTTTATCTTAATCTTTTTTATTTAGAGTATTTTCAAATGGGATATATTATTTTATTATAATTTTTAAATCTTAATTTTTTTCTTAATCATTTTGATTAATCACTCATCAAATCAAAAGTATCAAATATTAAAATATTTGGTATTAATTTTTTAAAGAATAATTTTTATTTTTTATTATTTGCTAATTTTGTATGTAAATTTGCATAAAAATCAGTATTTGTAAACATTTATCTATATTTTATTAAAATCTTTTATATTAAATATTTATATTAATTTAATTTTTAATATAATTTATTTAAATATTTATTTGTTGTTTTTAAAAAATGGTAATGGATATGGCTATTTTAATAATTATAATTTATTTTTAATTTTAAAAGGCAATTTAAAATTTACTTACATATTTATTTCAATTAAATTTGAATGCTTATTTGTGCCCAATATTTATTCACATCATATTTATTCCAATTAAACTCTTCAAATTTATAATAAAAAGAATTAATTGAAACGACGTATCTTAACTTCAAAAAGAATGAATGATTTGACTTTAGTTTTTACTATTTTTAAAAGTAGTTACTAAAATTTTATATTACCAAATAAAAAAGGAAAAATATTTGTCTAAAAATAGTAATTTATCTTCAAATTTTTATTTTGAAAATAAAATATTACTTTAAAAAATAGTAATAGATATGACTATTTTAATTAATTATAATTTATTTTTAATTTAAAAAAGCAATCTAAAATTTACTTCAATATTTATTTAAATTTAATTTTAATACTTCTTTGTGTCCAATATTTAATCCAATTAAACTCTTCAAATTTTTATTATTTTTAAAAGTTACTTCTTTTGTTAGATGAGCTACTTCCTTGACTTTTATCATGAAGAAAATTATACGTTGCTTTTTATGTATTAAATGTTCTATTTTGGTTATTTGATGATTTGCAATTTAAATTTAATATTGATGTTTTTATTTTATTTTGATTTGGTATGAGCATTAATATTAGTAATAAGCAGTTTCAGATTTTTTTTTTTTCGGTAAATTAAATTATGTATATAATTAAACTTAAATAATGAGATTTAAATGTGTTGAATTATTTTACAATATGTTATTAATTACATATATAATTAAACTTAAATTACATTATTGTCTCTTGACTTATATAGAAATTATGATTATACAATTTTAGTATTTTTATGATTTGCAACTTGAATTTGATTTTTTTTTTTTTACTTTATCTCATAAAGTTTTTGTTTTGGACATATCTTTTATTTCAGTTTTTTTTAATTAAATTAAATATATAATTAAATATAAACAACAATATTTAATCTTTTAAATATTTAAATGCACACTTTCTAAAATAATATTTTTTACAAATAATTTTTACAAATATATGTATAGGGAGATCAAACTTCGTACCGTAACACGGATTTTAGTGGAAAACCAAACGTTTATAGAGTTAACATGTAGTATATGTAAGTGGTCATAATAGTTTTCAATATTATGCCACGTTTTGTTCACCGTCTATAAGAAAAGAAATGGCACACTAAAAACATTTATTATTAAAATTTCCTTAATGTTACGTGATTAGTTAATTAATTTGTATGACTTAAATATATAATAATAATAATAATAATAAATAATAATAATAATAATTTTACGTTATGTGCGTATGACAAGAAAAGAAAATACAAGCATTTGTTTCTCCTTCGCGCATTCAACGTTTTCACTTCAAGAAATCGATTTCAATCTTCCGGTAAGTCTCCATCAACCTTTTTCAATTCGTTCATTTCTTTCAAATTCAAACCCTAACAATGATTTGAAATTCTGTCAATATCAATTTAGAACCCTAATAATCAACCGTACAAATCATTTGAACCCTAACAATCGCTTTGTTCAATCGCAGATCAACAATCCTAATTCCACAATCAGGTTTTCTGCTGCACTGTTCTGCTGCTCAGCAATCTACAGTTCCACAATCGGTCGTTTGATTGCTAGATTCTGCTACTCACAATCCACAATTCTACCATCCACCAATTTTAAGGTATGTTTTTGCTTTGGTTTTTCACAAATGATTTGTTGTATCTCACTTTTGTTGTTGTATCTCACCATGTTATTTCATTTAATTCTACATTCCACCATATTTTTCACAGTATGAATTTTATTCTAATACTTGTTGTTGTCGTTGTTTATCGGCAGATTCGTAGCAGTTTCTCCATCTAAAGTGTTGGATCCATAACCCTCTTTGCTAGCCGGTGAGTCTTTCCTTATCTTTATAGTTGTTTGATTCATAAGTATAGAACCTCAATCCGCGATGCACATCAACTATTCGACAAAATGCATATTGAATTGTGTTTGACTTATATTCTCTTATTTTTTCTTAAGCTCAAATCAAACTTGAAGCTTCCTAGTTTTATTAGACTTGCCTATTATTTTTATGTTTAGGTTGAATGAATATTGATTTTAAATTTTAGTTCATATATATATATATATATATATATATATATATATATATATATATATATATATATATATATATATATATATATATATATATATATATATATATATATATATATATATATATATCAAAGGAAATAAAACAAAAATATGATGTTGTGTTTCCTTCAAATTTGAAATGGAGAAGAAAACAAACCAAAAATATATTAACATTTTATGCACACTTATAGCTATACTATTTTACTGTCAACTTTCTTCTACAACTAGTTCATTCATCTTTCTGTCAATTGTCTCGAAACATATCTGATGCATCGATCCATAAAAAGACACCAATTCTGTTAATTGTTCCACAGACATATTCAACATCATGTTCATAGCTGCCTTCTCCCTCATTTGATCCATTTTCATCTTTTGTGTATAACTCGAACCGTTTCTATATGTTGCACCAACCTGCTTTAGCCTATTCTTCTGCTGCAAAATCAATGCAGTACTTGCCTGTAGAAAGTCTGCTCCCGTTTTAAGTTCAGAACTTTGGCTCATATCGACATGAGAATCAGACTTATACATGGTGACTTCTAGAGTGAGGGATCACTCAAGTCCCTCACCATGTACCATTCAAAATGACCATTAGATCTAAAAAAGTTTACACGATATTATTAGTGGATGCTACACTAGATTTCAATATTTCACTTTCTCTGGAATAATATTCTTTCTCCATTATGTTTATCCATGAATGGTTAACATAAAATATATTAACTAAAAAAATACATATACTGATATACACCATATTTTTTTTTACGTACAAAGAACATATAGTTATGGAAAAACAAAGGAAGAACACCATCTCCTCTTATCATCTTTTCCATTTCTCTTGAGAAAAACCTCATTTTTTCTTAAATTTTCTCTCCCTTATTTACTAGCTGCCTTCTCCCTCACATTTTCCCAAAGTTTCTTCTCCTTTTTTAATTTGAGAGTTGTTATGATGGAGAAATAATGGCCTTTACTTACTCTTAACATACTAACATGAATAGTTGTCCATGTAATTAATTCGAATTCACTTACTGCAATAATTGGCCATGTAATAAATTAGATTCACTCATAGAAATTATTAAGAAATTATACTAACTACTGTAAATGGAATAATTGCTCATGTAACTTTTCCTTCTCTATTCTTATAGAGGTGAATTTAGTTTATTAGGAAATATAGAATAAATAATAATTTCTCAGGTAATAAATTGTAAATGCTTGTTGATGAATTGATAGGGAAGAAAAAGTTAACGGAAGTATTGTCAGATGAAGAAGAAAAAGAAACAATTGTTGGCCATAATAGAGAGGGATGAAAGGAATCTGATGTAGTAATGAATATTGAAATTATGTGGACTTATTTAATCTAATGGTCATGATTAGTGGATATAGTAGACATAATGAGATATTCTAGATTTTTTTAGTATGCCTTAAGACTATATTTTGACATGCCTCTTTATATTTTGACATCCCTCTTTCTAATCATACTTACAATTTTATTTTATTTTTTGCAGAAATTAAAAGAAGAATCGTATAAATTTCATTGGACTTGTTTTTGTTGTCGAAGAACTATTGAAGTAAGTACTTATTATATACTCATCTTATCATGTTTGAACATTTAAATTATGTTACACATTAATATTATTTTTACTATATATAGTTTTTGTCATCTTTTATTCTATAGTTAGGACTGCTCTTGATTTAATAGTCTTTAATTTAAGATTCAATGTCTTGATTTCTTTTGTAGTCATGGAAATTGATAAATCATGGATTGACAAGCCACAAGACACGCTTGAATATGAAAATGGATTAATTAATTTTTTGAATTTTGCATTTCACCATAAATCTATTGATGGTCTTAAGATAAAGTGCCCATGTTCAAAATGTGGTTTCAAGAAATGGGGAACATGGGATGAGGTTTATGTACACCTCAAAAGTAGACCTTTTCCAAAAAATTACAAAGTTTGGAACTGGCATGGTGAAGGGTCAAGTATAAATGAGCCTCAAGTAGTTGAAAGAACACATGTCACAAAAGATACCTTCCAATCAAAAAATGCAATGGAAAACATGGTCCATGATGCATTTGGATTTACCCAAAGTAGTCAGAATAATCTTGATCCATCTTCTGAGCACAACCGCGAAGGGCGTAACTCGATGTGGGGTGAAGATAAGGTCGAGTTTCTTGAGTTGTTAAAAGATGTTAATCAACCATTATATGAAGGGTGTACAAACTATTCAAAGTTGTCATTTCTAATTAAATTGTATCATATAAAATGTTTGTGTGGAATAAGTGATAAAGCAATGACTATGATTATAGAGTTATTAAAAGACGTGTTTGTAGATGCCAAAATTCTTGTTTCATTCTACGAGGCTAAGAAAATCATCACCAAACTTCGTCTTGATTATACCAAGATAGATGCTTGCCCAAATGACTATATGTTATATTGGGGTGAAGAAAATCAAGACTTAGAAGAATTCAAACGATGTAAGACATCTAGGTGGAAGGATGACAAGAAGAAGCAATCTGCAAAGATACTACGCTACTTTCCACTAAAGCCAAGATTGCAAAGACTTTTTATGTGTTCTAAAACTGCAAAGTCTATGAGATGGCATGCATTGGAAGCTAATCAAGATGGTATGATGAGACATCCTAGAGATTCTGAGGCATGGAAAACATTTGACATACTTCATCCCGAATTTGCTACAGATTCTTGAAATATACGACTCGGCCTAGCCACTGATGGCTTTAACCCTTTCGGAGTGATGAGTACAAACTACAGCATTTGGCCAGTGGTTCTTATCCCATACAATTGCCCTCCTTGGGAATGCATGAAGCAAACATCAACAATCTTTTCCATGATCATTCCTGGAAAACAAGCGCCTGGAAATAATATAGATGTGTACCTACAACCTCTCATCAAAGAGTTGAAAGAAATGTGGTATGATGGAGTGCAAACATTAGATTCATCAAAAAATGAAATGTTTATGATGAAGGCAGCTTTGATGTGGACTATTAGTGACTTTCCAGGGCTTAGCACTTTATCAGGATGGAACACACACACTAAGCTTGCTTGCCCCACTTGTAACAATGACACTGATAGTTTTAGATTAAAGAATGATGGAAAATGGTGTTTTATGGGTCATCGTCGCTTTTTAGAAAAAGGTCATAAATTTAGATTGAATCGGTCTCATTTTAATGGAAAAGTTGAGCAAAGGGAGGCCCCTTCTACTTTGTTAGGGAAAGACATCTTGAACCAACTAAAGGGAGTAAATGTTACCTTTGGAAAAGTGTTAG
Source organism: Lathyrus aphaca (assembly GCA_963966055.1). Taxonomy (NCBI): domain Eukaryota; kingdom Viridiplantae; phylum Streptophyta; class Magnoliopsida; order Fabales; family Fabaceae; genus Lathyrus; species Lathyrus aphaca. Next base: position 24,374 of record CAWYPZ010000174.1, on the reverse strand, counting down.
AATCTAAAGAAAAAGATGGAGGCAAAAGAAAACGCGAAAAAAGAAACTGTTGAAGAAGGTTCGAGACAATGGAGGAAGAAAAGTGTATTTTTTGATCTTCCTTATTAGGAGTCTAATTTATTGCGCCATAATTTAGATGTTATGCACATTGAAAAAAATGTCTGTGATAATGTTGTATACACTTTGCTCAATGAAATTGGGAAATCAAAAGATAATCTAAAAGCTCGTGAGGATCTTAAATTAATGGGTATAAGGAAGGATCTTTGGCCAGATAGTAATAAAAGATTTCGCCCATCTTTGTTTACAATGCCAAATTCAAAGAAAGATGTATTCCTACGAACTTTGAAGAATACTATTTTTCCTGATGGATACTCAAGTAACATTTCTAGGTGTGTTGACATCAACAATCGAAAACTTTTTGGGATGAAAAGCCATGATTGTCATGTTCTGATGGAGCAAATACTACCTATTGCTATACGAAATGTCCTACCAGACAATGTGACTGCAGTGTTAGTAGAGTTTTGTTCATTCTTTCGTCAATTATGTGCCAAGAGTTTAAGTCACTTGGATCTCGATAAACTCCAGTCTCGAATCATTCTCACTCTTTGTCACTTAGAAATGTTATTTCCTCCTTCATTTTTTACAATCATGGTTCATTTGACTTGTCATCTTGTTGGTGAAGAAAAACTTGGAGGTCCAGTACACTATCGTTGGATGTATCCTATTGAAATGTGATCAGTTTACTTCTTTTTAAGGTTATTCTTGTATCTCCCCTTTAAGTGATTCACAATTGCTAATTTTAAACCACTTTTTTAGGTACTTGGGGCACTTGAAATCCTACGTTAGGAATAAGGCACAACCCGAAGGTTCTATTGCTGAAGGATACCTTGCAGAAGAGGTTCTCACATTTTGCTCTCAATATATAGATGAGATTGAGACTCGAATCAATAGACCTGCACATGTTGATGATTATCCTAATGAAAGAGATTCATGCCACAGATCTACAATTTTTCCACCTATAGGTAGGGCAGTAGGAGCATTCTCAACCTTTGATCTATCAAATATGGAGAAAACTCAAGCACATCGATATGTGTTGTTAAATTGTCCCCAAGTCAAACCTTATATTGAGTGAGTACCTCAAAGATTTTTAAATGATGTCGAGTTCAGTATATATGATATTAATCATCTTAAATTAATATAAATTATATATGTAGTGAATTTAAGGAGTACTTACGGATACGGTCTAAGAGGCGAAGGCAATCAACAACAGAGATAGAGAAAATGATTAGTAAAGATTTTATTGTTTGGTTTCCTCAAAGGGTTGGTTAAATTTCCCATAACCTTTGCTTACATTTTTATGGATGTTTATAGAATTATGTAAATTACTAAATCAGTTTTTTGGTTTCATTTTAGATTATGAACCCCGACATATCAAATATGGTGTCAGATGATCTCAAGTATCTTGCAAAAGGCCCAACAACACAAGCTAGAAGATATTCTGCATTTAATATTAATGGATTCAAATTTCGAACCTTAACACGAGAGCATGGGTTGAAAACCCAAAATAGTGGTGTTTATTTAACATCTTCAACATCATGTGTTGCTAGTAGTGTTGATACAAACTTTAGAGAAGCAAATTTGTTATATTATGGGAAATTAGAAGATATCATTGAGCTTAACTACTATGGACGATTTAAAGTTACTTTATTCAAATGTAAATGGGCCGACACCACTAGGGATAGAGGGTACAAAAAAGATTCATGGGGTTTTAGATCCGTTAATTTTTCAAGAAGTATTCACACAGGTGATCGTGAAGAACATGATCCATACATTGAGGCCTCACAAGCTCAAATGGTCTATTATGTAAATGATGAAATAGATAAAGACTGGAGCATTGTTGTTCATTTGAAGCCAAGAGACTTATATGATATGGGAGATCAAATAGATATTGAAGTTTGTCCTGAGCAAAACTTGGATCAATTTTTTGGAGACTCTGATGATTTGTCTTTAATAAGGGAGGATGTAGATGATGAACTAATAAGTGAGGGGCATCTTAATGATGACATTGATGGAGATGAAAACATGTCAGAATTAGAGCAATGATTATATGTAAGTGATGAACTTATGTCATAATAACATCTATAAAAAATTTGGCTTTCAAATTTCCAAGTTTGTCTTTTGGATGCGACTGTCTTGAATGATAGTTATAGTTAATCAATTCTATTCACTTGGCTTTCATATATAAAATTTGGTTGTACATGTCATAGTTTATCTTTTGGATGTTACCATCTAAAATGATAGTTACTGTTAAACAACTCTATTCAACTTGTCTTCATATACCCGAATTTGTCTTTTGGATGGTATGTCACCACATTTTCATATTAAATATTAATAAGATAAAAAGTACCAATTATATTGGTTCTTTAAATTATTTTATGGAATTGTTGAGTTTGTTATTAAAATTTTATAAACATGAGGATATGAACCATACTAATGTTTTTGAATTGTGAGTGAGTTGTAGTTTTACTTATCATGTTATATTTTTGTATTATACTTATTAATATTTTTTTAATTGACTATTTTATTTTATATGCAGCAATGCCAAAGTCAAGGAGGATTACAAATGTTCTTAAATTAGCTAACCAAGCATCCTCACAACCTTCACAAGAAAGTGTCGAAGGTTCTCATCTTAGAGCTAATATATCATCTCAATTACCTAACCAAACATCCTCACAACCTTCACAACAAAGTACTGAATTTTCTCATCTTAGAGATAATGCATCAAAAATATTCCCTAACCAAACATCCCCACATCCTTCACAACAAAGTGCTGAAAGTTCTCATGTTAGAATTGATGTATCATCTCAATTACCTAACCAATCATCCTCACAACCTTCACAACAAAGTGCTGAAAGTTCTCATCTTAGAGCTAATGTATCATATCAATTACCTAACTGTCAGACCCTAATTTTTGACCCTAAGATTTTTCGCATATCATCTGCATTTCGCATACAAACAAGATCACGCACTGGTTGTTTATCCTTTTCCAGGTGCAGGTCTATGCCTTGCAGAGGATCACCATGTTTAATTCCTGTTATTTGTTTATTTTCACTAACCTCTAACCAAATATCAAAAAAATATGTTGCAGTTGTTTCTTCTTCTTTTTCTCTGTGTTGCAGAATTTCAGAGACAGGGCAATATTTTCAATTCAGAGGCGTTTGTTCAGTCCCAATTCGATTCAGATGGACGTTTGACCTAATATTGGCCAAATTATCAGAAGATTGTTCAACTGCAAGTTGTGTGTGTGCCAATGATTATTTCTCAGGCGATGCCTATTCAATGTCAAGTTGTGTTGTGTGCGAAAATTCTCTGGTTTATCGAACAGTGGATTGTGAGAAGTTTGGTTCAGTTTGTCTTGATTGAGGGTTCATCAGTTCATCAATGGTTCATCTGAGGATTTATTTTCCTCAGTGTGGATTTGAATTATCAGGGCAATTTTCAGATGTTGGTTGCAGCTTGATTGGCAAATTATTCAGTGGATTTGTAATGACTGTGTTCATTTTATCAGTGGCTTGTGCGTGAAAAGATCAAATTTGGTTCTGGGTTTAAAACCATCAATCCCATATTCATTTTCTTTTTTAGTTCAATTCACCAAAAAAATTCATTTTTTACCCGTTATCCAATTCCATATCAACTTCTATGTTTTTACAATTCGATCCATAAACCATCTTTTTTAGTTTGATTATTTCAAATTACCATTTTTTTTACCAATATCCAATTTTCATTCAAAAAACATCTCTTTTAATCAAATCTTTTTTTTTTCCAATTCCCATGATAATACATCCATTTGTTTTACCCATACTTTTATCCTTTTTTTCATAATTCCAAAATTTCTATTATCACATTCAAAAACCATTATCCATTTTTTTAATATAATTCTTTTTTTTATTATTATTATTATACATTCTCATATTTTTTTATATACGACAAAAATATAGAAAAGAACATGTCCAAAACAGCTTCACAAGCTATCAGCCAAATCCGGCCCACATGCCATTTTTTCAACCCAGCTACTTCTTCTTTTTTTTTCCAGCGCGTCACTTCCCATCAGCCTCTTCACAATTTCCCACAAGCCGTATACACACAAACAGCCTTTCCAAACATCAGCTACTAGCCATCTCATCAGCAATTCATACACGCATATACACAAGCTTCTCGCAAGCCAAAACACACTGCATTTCACGCATACCACACAGTCCAAGCAAGTTCCAAGCCGTACGCATCATCAACTCCGTACGTACAAGCCGTATACCACACGCTGAGCTCACAACATCAACAAACAAGCCAAAGCTAAGTCGTACGCAATTTCCCATCAGCAATACAGCAGCCAAATACACGTACGCAAGCCGTATCATCTCCTTCACATCACCAGCTTCAACAAAAACAAAACAGCGCCAAAACATTTCCTTCACGTAAGCCAAGCCACACAATTTCACTCCCAGCCACAGCAAAGTCAAGCCACAGCAAGCCTCCCGCGAGCAAGCCTCAGCATAAAACGCGTTCCTCACTAAAAAAAAGCAAAATGCAGAATACAATAAGCAAAACGCAAGCCGCTCGAATCATTTTGCCAAAACGCAAATTCAATCAATTCAAAACGCAAGAATTACCGCAGCAAGTCACGAAATCAGTACAGCTTCAAAACGCGAAATCCGAACCAAAACGGCAACACAACTTGCTTCCAATTTCTTCACTGATCTTCCTATAAATTGAACCTTCCACTCTTCATTTTCTTAAGCTTAGAGAGCACATCAAATCCCTGCAAAAATCCCAAACTCTTCTTCAATTCGGATCTAACGACCAATCAATCTCCAAAATTTTTCATCCACAAATCCTCAAATATTATCTCACTTTTGAAAACAAAAATCATCAACCATAAAAATGTCGTAGCATCTCGAATCAACAACAACAATAGTAAGCCTTGAAAGATCCGAAGAGATTTGAGAAGAGAAATCCAAAAAGGGGATTCAAAGAAATTAACGGTTTGTTAGAGAAGAAGAAGAAAAGAGTGAGCGAAATTGCGTCTCGGATTTGTTTTTGAACGGCGAGGTTTCGCCGTTTTCTCCTTTGGACGAATCGCGCAACAACAGTAGCGCTGTGTTGGGGAAGAAGAAGAGCATTTTTTGTTTTTTCTGAATTATTTTTCTCTTGTTGACCATTATAATTCTTTTCTTTTCTTTTTCTTACTATTTGTTAGTTTAATAAAAATTGTTTTGGGCCTGCCTCTTAGATCCATCTTGGATCCATGTTTCTATTCACCATGTTGCGCCTCCCTCTCCCTCTCCCATTTCTTTTTTTTCATTTCTTTAATTTTCTTTTATGTTCTTTTTTTTATATATTAGTGTTACAAATTATTTTGATATAAGAGTTTTGTTTTAGAAAATATTTTAGAAATATTTAGAAAAATATTTTAGTTAAAAGATTTAGAAAAGTATTTTATAAAAAAAGATGTTAGGAAAAGAGATTTAAGAAAAGAATTTAAAAAACATTTCAATTTCTTTATGGATCTACCTTTTAGATCCATTTTTCTTCATCTTTTATTTTTGGTCGATGACAATCTCCGATTCGTGATTGTTGAATTTCGAATAGGTTTAATCTTCATTATTTCAAATCTATGGATGAATGATCATTTGGATCATTCTCCATACTTTGAGATCGTGATAGATTGCCTTTCGATAAATTCAACGAAAATCTCGATTAAGATTAGACCGTTCTTTTCCTTTTAGTGTGGCATGTTTTCGGAGAACGATCCATAATATCGTTTCTCTAACATGTATTAACACGAATATTTTCCACTTTAATTAGTGGTGGCCGGCCTCATTTGTAGGGTAATTACTCCGTAAGTTACTCGGCGATTGCTTAACATAGACCTAAAGTTGTCCCGATTCGGAATGCGATCCACTTGGATCCGGTTGCCTCAATTTTGTTATTTTTGTTTCGTGGTTGTGCTTGATTAAGTTCATCATACCACTTATTATGTGAATATTATAATAATGTGAATATAATAATCCGTTTAAATTTAATCTCTCGCACCTTATCCTTTTATTTTAATTTCTCGTTCCTTATCTCTCTTATTATGCTTATTATACTATATCATTCATCATATTGCTTATTGTTTATATTGTTATACTTGTGATTTTTCTTTTGTCCATTTGGACACAAAAACATTAATAAAGGATTAAACATCTAAAAATTGGTGACTTTAATTTCGGACTACGGTTACTATCCTTAGCATTGGAATTTCGGACTTAGATTCTAGGATCATCCCTTTGCTCAAGTTGTTATGGATTGAAGACTTTGGCTCCGATTAAGTTCACTTGATTATGAAGATGGAAATCCAATTGTTTCGAAGATTGCTTGCCATATGGTATGATCATTCTTCCTTTAGCTTTTATTTTCAAGTTTTAGGATAGTCCCTTCATCTCTTCCCATCTTCTTCAATTTTCAAATCTTCTTCCTATTTTTCAAAATATTCTTTGTTTTCAAACTTCAAACATTTTTGCAATCAAACCTTGACTCCGGTCATGTGCTTTTACCTTTTCATTTCATTTTCTTAATAAGTGTTAAACCACATAAGCATATCGAAATTTTCTTCTCAAAAACTTTAAAACATTCAAAACTCATTCAATTGATTTTGTGCCCTCGTGCACGTTTCCTTTTAACCACTTTTTATGTTTAGATATGATTCATTCTTTCTAGCGGAATTATTCGCTAAAGAATGACGACTTATCTCTACATTTTTAAAATCAATTCAACTCATTTGCCTTTTCACAATTTGTACCATGAACTACGGGGTTTTGATCTCGCATTGTACTTTGTGGGTACGTAGGCATGAGACGTTCGTCTCTTCAAACACCAAAATCTTAAAAAACATTCTTCTTCTCATCTCCTCAATCCTTTTTCAAGAAAACCAATTTCAGACTAAAAATGCAGTAAATATTTCAAAGGGTTCCCGTGGAGTACCACGGACAAGTCGGGTGCGTAAAACCTTCCCGATTTATAACCAATCCCCGTACCCATTCGCTATTTGTTTCTTTTAGCTTTTGCTTTTAGATTCATTAGGCTTTCTTCGTTCTTTTTGCCTTTTTCCTTCTTGAAACAAATAAAAGCGCGGTGGCGACTCTGTGTATATTAAGTTAAGTTAATCAATAGCTTACACTCATGATTTTATCGCTACAGAAAAGTGGCGACTCTGCTGGGGAGTCAATCTCTAAGTGGATTCGGCCTACTTTGATTTGTTTACTGCTTTAGTTTGATTTGCTTGTTACTTGGTTGTTCTGTTTCGGTTTTGGTGATCCTCTGTGAGATAGATTCTAACTCGGATCTGAGTTGAACTTATGATAGGACGACGATATTCGAAGCGATATGCGATGAAGTAGTCCAAAGCGATATCAATTTGATAATCTTCACTCGGTTAGGCTCTCTTGGACTATCAATGTCATGACGAGTAATCATACGTGGCATTATTTTCCGACCTTGAGCTGATCATACTGAGGACTGTAGAACCCGTAACCAATCTAATCCAATTTAGGAACGTAGTGCGGAAACTATCTGGGTGTAAACCTAAGGTGGTTGTCACGCGATACTACACTCGGACGATGTCTATTTTAAGAATGTTATCGGTTGGGGAGTAATCCAACGTACCGATGGTATTCTAAAGATGGCTGTTAACTCCGGGAACCTCTGTTAGCACCCTTCTGGTGTTTTGCAGGTACATTGAAGACAAACCTTAGTACATACCTGTGTGGGTTGGTGTTCTGTTACCTTGACTCCATGCTCGTGATTCGAACCTTTGAACCTGTGTGCTTTGCGTGATCTTGTTTGTGTTTGTTGCATCTACATATTCATTATGATCATCATCACAACCATTTTTCAAGGAAAATAATTCCGATTATTGCAAATATTGGAAAGAATAAATATTCCTTTTTGTCAAGATTTTTCATGATCATATTCTCGATGTTGACCATGTTTGCAATAATCGAGTTGTTTTTCTGAAAATGGAAGTGAGCATTGCATATCATTGCATCCTCGCATATTCTTGTGTTCATCCGAGTTGTGTGGGAACTCATCCCGGTTGTTTCTTTCCTCAGTTGTCTGTTGATCCGTCAAGCTGACTCCTCACCACAGATATGGTACTAGAGCTGCTAACAGATTGAGAGCTATCAGATTGAGAATGGAACACCAAGAACAGCATAACATGGAAGTTCGAATGGAAATTGATGAGTTGAAGGCCGGTATGACCAGGCTTACTGAAATGATGCAAGTTCTGATTGCTCGAGGTGAACCACCTCAAAGGACTGTCATCTCTGAAGTTTTTACTGCTGTTGTTGATCCTCCTGTTGTTCAGCAACCGATTTCTACATGGCCAGAATATGGATTACCTCCGGATTATGTGCCAGTTTCTGCTACTGCTCAGATTGGTGGTCCATCTGTTGTGCCAGTCTTTTCAGCTCCGACTTTTGTTGAACCTCAACCTGTTGTGCACACTACTGCTCAGACTACTTATCAGAATTCTCCTTTCTTGTACCAAGCTGTTGGTCCACAAGCTGAAAGTCAAGGTGAACCTGGATATATGGATGAAGTTAGAGAGCAATGTTTGACTCTTGAGAAGATGGTAAGAGGTCTAGAAGGAAAATATGTCTTTGGTTCTGCTGCAATAGACATGTGTTTGGTTTCCGACTTGGTTCTTCCTGATAAGTTCAAAGTCCCTGTATTTGAGAAATACAATGGTCATACTTGTCCAAAAATTCATCTGCTGATGTATTGTCGCAAAATGGCTGTGCATGCTAAGGATGACAAATTGCTTATTCACTGTTTTCAAGATAGTTTGAGTGCTGCTTCTATGAAGTGGTATGTTGGACTTGAGAAGAGTCACATCCGGAGTTGGAAAGATTTATCTGATGCTTTTGTAAGGCAGTATAAGTACAATCTGGACATGGCGTCTGACCGTCGTCAACTTCAAAACATGTCACAGAAAGAGAAAGAATCGTTCAAAGAGTATGCTCAGCGTTGGAGAGAGCTAGCTGCTTAAGTGGAACCATCTTTGCCCGAGAAGGAATTAACTGGTTTGTTCATAGACACTCTTCAACCGTTATTTTGGGAGAAAATGGTAGGAAGTGTTTCATCTGGTTTTTCTGATCTAGTCACTATTGGAGAAAGACTAGAGGAAGGTATCAAGAAGGGTAAGATTACCAATTCTGAAGCTCCTAATGCTGCAAGAAAGTCTTTTGGGAATCCTCACAAGAGAAGAGATGGTGATGCTTATGCTGTTTCAACTGAGAGGAGGCCTTATCACCCGTAACAACGATATGTTCAACCATACGTAGCTGCGGTTGCTCCTGTTGTTAAAGCTCAACCAGCGACTCAAGCTCAAGGTCAAGTTCGACCAGCTCAAGCTCAAGTTCAAATTCGAGCTCAAGCTCAGGCTCCTCATCCTGTTGCTGGACAAAATCAGTATCGCAATAGGCCAAACTTTGACCCTATTCCGATGCCTTACACTGAGTTGTTTCCTTCTTTGATTAAGAGTGGTTTAATTACTACTAGGCCTCCGCCTCCTGTTCCAAATCCTCTTCCAGTTGGTTATAGATCGGATCTTCGCTGTGAATTTCATCAAGGTGGAACTGGTCATGACCTGGAACATTGCTTTGCACTGAAGGCTAAAGTGCAAGAACTTATCAGGAACAACATCCTTTACTTTAATGACCTTAATCCAAATGTTATTAACAATCCTTTGCCGAAGCTTGGGAAGTGAATCTTCTAGAAGACGTCAATTGTCAATTTTCCTCAAGGCCAGAATATCAGCCGGGACAGCTCATCCTTGTTGCTGATGGATCACTAGGCCATTGTTTCTTTATGTTTGCAATTTTCTTCAATCATATTAAGTTGTTTGCTTTTAAGCTTGTTTGTACTTTCATGTTGGTTTTAATGAAATGAGCATTGCTTTGTTTTGATTCAATTTCATTTGCTATTTGCATCTTTATGCTTTACATTTCAAGTTCATTTATCTTTTCTCAAAAAATTTACAATGGTTGGAGGGAGGATGATGAAAACGAGATACCCATAACTGTTGATGGTATGCTTTCAATTGAGACTTGGCTGATGATATACATGCATTGTTTCAAATCCCAAACACTGGAGAAATAAGGAATTTAATCCTTTGTTAAACCCTTTGAGCCTTGAAGTTGGAGTTTCTTTCTATTCAAAAAAAACCTTAATTTTAACCCGGGGATGGGTAGTTCTCAATTAATTCAAATGTGCATTCAAGTACAAGAGAATCATTCAAGACACCTTTCAATAAAGGTTGCAATCTCAAGCTTTCTTTCACACACATCAAAGAAGTGTTGAAGATGTTCCTCAATTCAAAAGCAATTGATGGTCCATCGTAATCATTAAGCCATGCAGTCATTATCTTTCAAAAAAAATGATATTGAAAAAAATTATTGGAAAAGATTAAAGCCCGCTAAATCAAAACCTATGAAGGAGACTTAGGCAAAAAACTAGGGCATACCGCTGGCTGTAAGTTCAAATGACACAGTTCAGGCAAAAGTTAGGGATAATAAAAAGAAAGATTTGTCAAGAGGTCATCAAAATCCTCAGCAAAATAAGTTGAGTTGACCAAAGTCCTCACTGGAAATAATGAAAAGGAAGAGGTGACTGCTATCTTCAAAATCTTCGGCTTACGAACCATCTTCATCTGTGCAATCCTAAATTTCTGGGAACTTGAATGCATAGGGTGAATTAATTGAATGTAGGACTGGAGTTCATCACGAAGTTGGGTTGGGTACAAATAACTTTGAGCCTATATCCTTTGTTTCATAAACCGTGAACCAGACCACGTTACAACCTTCAAAAGTCCTAATTGAATCCAGGTTTCTTTTGAAAAGCATACTATAACAAGGTTGCGTAAACTGACTCCCAAGTTCTTTACCAATCATTTGCTTCTTATTTTTGCTTTATCTTTAATGTTGTCTCAACCGCCGTGTTTTGACAATGTTTTCATTTACTTTACATCAATAAATTTCATTCCAAAAATGATTCTTGATTTCAAACTTTGCATTAAAATTACCAAGTTTGTACAAACATTTTTTATTTGCAAATAAACATTCTTCATCAAGGAATTTTCAAACAGTTAAGAAACTTGGTCGGTGATCCTACCAAAGGGGCAAGGTTTTTCTCAGTTCATATTGTTTCAAGATGTTGTTGCTTTGTGCAAGTTGTTCTCAGATTTGGTTAGTCAGAAGATTCTCTGCAAGTTTCATACTGGGTTATTTTCTCATCATTCATTTCAAGAACTGAAGCCATGATCAGTTTATTCTTCTCAACAGTTATCTCAAAGATGTGATTATTTTTCTCCAACAGTAGTCATGAACTGAATCCATTATCAGTTTACCCTCATCAGTCATTGAACTTGGGGCAATTTTCTTCAAGAATCCCCAAGTAGCTCTGTATGACTTCTCTCAAAAGATTTTCAAATTGATACAGTTTACTGGTGTGACAGAGATTTGTTCAGCAGAAGCATCTCTAATTTCCGAGCAGAATGGCAGTGATCTCTGTGTCGAGGAATCAGTCTTCTATCTTTTCCACTCCTCTAAGAGTCTAAACTGGTTGTCAGTATTTTCTCTCCTCTTTGGGTGTGTTATTCCCAGTCTAGTGTATGTTTTCATATTTGAGTGTTTTAGTCCTCATTATGCATTTTCTCGGGTGTGTTATTCCCCAATTTTGTTAACCTTTGCATATTTGAGTGTTTTAATCCTCATTATGCATTCTCTTGGGTGGTTTAGTCCCCATTTTCGTACATGTCCGCATACTGAGTGTTTTAGTCCTCATATACATTTCTCAAAGTCTTGTTGTTTTCAACTTCTTACTGTTTGATCAAAGTCCAACTTACTTGGCATTTGTCTGTCTCTGCAGAATTTTTTTCTTCACCTACTTGTTGTGTTTTCTCAGATATTACACCATTTTATCCAATTGCCATTCTCGGATGTCCATAGGGAAGTCATCAATGATTTGATGTACTGTCCCGAACTTTTTTCCCATCTCATTCAGTTTTGTTCCTGAATGTTGTGCTTCACATTTTATCTGATTGCCATTCTCAGATATTGAGATCACTTCCTTTTCGATTGCTATTCTCGGATGTCCATAGTGAAGTCATCAGTAATTTGATGTACTGTCCCGGACCTTTTCTCCCATTTCATTCAGTGTTGTTCCTGAATGTTGTGATTCACATTTTATCTGATTGTTATTCTCGGATGTTGTGATCACTTGCCTTCCGATTGCCATTCTCAAATGTTGTGATCACTTGCCTTCCGATTTCTATTCTTGGATTTCCATGTTGGAGTCATCATTAAGTTGACGTGCTTTCCCGAATTTTTCCATTTCATTCAGTTCTGTTCCTGAATGTTGTGATTCACTTTTTATCTGGTTGCCATTCTCAAATGTTGTGATTACTTTTTTTCCGATTGCCATTCTCGGATATCCCTTTTAAAGTCAGTAATGTCATCCTTGGATGCTTTTGATGTGCTTTTTCGGGACTTTTCTCACTTCATTCAGTGCCATTCCTGGATGTTGTGATCCTTTCTGTCCAATTGCCATTCTTGGACATTTTCACCTCAGCTGAGCCATGTGATGGTCTCTAGCATGTTGCTTTTCCCTGTCGGAGTTTCATGCTCCTTATCCCCAGCGTTTATTATTTCTTGTTTCGTCTTGTCCATCACGGATTTTCTCTGCATTTCATTTGATTCCAGATACATTTCATGTCATCTCATAAATTTCCTCATAACATTTCATATGCTTCATACCTGTTCCATATCATTTTCATATCGTTCATTTCATTCCAGTTTTTGGCATCTTAGGATCAAAAATTGGGTTTTTTTGGATATTTAAGTATCTTCCATCTTGTCGAAACGAAGATTTCAATCTTCATTATCTCTGGATTGAAGAAACTTAAATAGGGGCATCTGTCAGACCCTAATTTTTTACCCTAAGATTTTTCGCATATCATCTGCATTTCACATACAAACAAGATCACGCACTGGTTGTTTATCCTTTTCCAGGTGCAGGTCTAAGCCTTGCAGAGGATCACCATGTTTAATTCCTGTTATTTGTTTATTTTCACTAACCTCTAACCAAAATATCAAAAAAATATGTTGCAGTTGTTTTTTCTTCTTCTTCTTCTCTGTGTTGCAGGATTTCAGAGACAGGGCAATATTTTCAATTCAGAGGCGTTTGTTCAGTCCCAATTCGATTCAGATGGACGTTTGACCTAATATTGGCCAAATTATCAGAAGATTGTTCAACTGCAAGTTGTGTGTGTGCCAATGATTATTTCTCAAGCGATGCCTATTCAATGTCAAGTTGTGTTGTGTGCGAAAATTCTCTGGTTTATCGAACAGTGGATTGTGAGAAGTTTGGTTCAGTTTGTCTTGATTGAGGGTTCATCAGTTCATCAATGGTTCATCTGAGGATTTATTTTCCTCAGTGTGGATTTGAATTATCAGGGAATTTTTCAGATGTTGGTTGCAGCTTGATTGGCAAATTATTCAGTGGATTTGTAACGACTGTGTTCATTTTATCAGTGGCTTGTGCGTGAAAAGTTCAAATTTGGTTCTGGGTTTAAAACCATCAATCCCATATTCATTTTCTTTTTTAGTTCAATTCACCAAAAAAATTCAATTTTTACCCGTTATCCAATTCCATATCCACTTCTATGTTTTTACAATTCGATCCATAAACCATCTTTTTTAGTTTGATTATTTCAAATTACCATTTTTTTTTACCAATATCCAATTTTCATTCAAAAAACATCTCTTTTAATCAAATCTTTTTTTTCCAATTCCCATGATAATACATCCATTTGTTTTACCCATACTTTTATCCTTTTTTTTCATAATTCCAAAATTTCTATTAACACATTCAAAAACCATTATCCATTTTTTTAATATAATTTTTTTTTTATTATTATTATACATTCTCATATTTTTTTATATACCACAAAAATATAGAAAAGAACATGTCCAAAACAGCTTCACAAGCTATCAGCCAAATCCGGCCCACATGCCATTTTTTCAACCCAGCTACTTCTTCTTTTTTTTTCCAGCGCGTCACTTCCCATCAGCCTCTTCACAATTTCCCACAAGCCGTATACACACAAACAGCCTTTCCAAACATCAGCTACTAGCCATCTCATCAGCAATCCGTACACGCATATACACAAGCTTCTTACAAGCCAAAACACACAGCATTTCACGCATACCACACAGTCCAAGCAAGTTCCAAGCCGTACGCGTCATCAACTCCGTACGCACAAGCCGTATACCACACGCTGAGCTCACAACATCAACAAACAATCCAAAGCTAAGCCGTACGCAATTTCCCATCAGCAATACAGCAGCAAAATACACGTACGCAAGCCGTATCATCTCCTTCACATTACCAGCTGCAACAAAAAAAAACAGCGCCAAAATATTTCCTTCACGTAAGCCAAGCCACACAATTTCACTCCCAGCCACAGCAAAGTCAAGCCACAGCAAGCCTCCCACGAGCAAGCCTCAGCATAAAACGCGTTCCTCACTAAAAAAAAGCAAAACGCAGAATACAATAAGCAAAACGCAAGCCGCTCGAATCATTTTGCCAAAACGCAAATTCAATCAATTCAAAACGCAAGAATTACCGCAGCAAGTCACGAAATCAGTACAGCTTCAAAACGCGAAATCCGAACCAAAACTGCAACACAACTTGCTTCCTATTTCTTCACTGATCTTCCTATAAATTGAACCTTCCACTCTTCATTTTTTTAAGCTTAGAGAGCACATCAAATCCCTGCAAAAATCCCAAACTCTTCTTCAATTCGGATCTAACGACCAATCAATCTCCAAAAATTTTCATCCACAGATCCTCAAATATTATCTCACTTTTGAAAACAAAAATCATCAACCATAACAAGGCCGTAGCATCTCGAATCAACAACAACAATAGTAAGCCTTGAAAGATCCGAAGCGATTTGAGAAGAGAAATCCAAAAAGGGGATTCAAAGAAATTAATGGTTTGTTAGAGAAGAAGAAGAAAAGAGTGAGCGAAATTGCGTCTCGGATTTGTTTTTGAACGGTGAGGTTTCGCCGTTTTCTCCTTTGGACGAATCGCGCAACAACAATAGCGCTGTGTTGGGGAAGAAGAAGAGCATTTTTTGTTTTTTCTGAATTATTTTTCTCTTGTTGACCATTATAATTCTTTTCTTTTTTTTTCCTTACTATTTGTTAGTTTAATAAAAATTGTTTTGGGCCTGCCTCTTAGATCCATCTTGGATCCATGTTTCTATTCACCATGTTGCGCCTCCCTCTCCATACTTTGAGATCGTGATAGATTGCCTTTCGATAAATTCAACGAAAATCTCGATTAAGATTAGACCGTTCTTTTCCTTTTAGTGTGGCATGTTTTCGGAGAACGATCCATAATATCGTTTCTCTAACATGTATTAACACAAATATTTTCCACTTTAATTAGTGGTGGCCGGCCTCATTTGTAGGGTAATTACTCCGTAAATTACTCGGCGATTGCTTAACATAGACCTAAAGTTGTCCCGATTCGGAATGCGATCCACTTGGATCCGGTTGCCTCGATTTTGTTATTTTTATTTCGTGGTTGTGCTTGATTAAGTTCATCATACCACTTATTATGTAAATATTATAATAATGTGAATATAATAATCCGTTTAAATTTAATCTCTCGCACCTTATCCTTTTATTTTAATTTCTCGTTCCTTATCTCTCTTATTATGCTTATTATACTATATCATTCATCATATTGCTTATTGTTTATATTGTTATACTTGTGATTTTTCTTTTGTCCATTTGGACACAAAAACATTAATAAAGGATTAAACATCTAAAAATTGGTGACTTTAATTTCGGACTACGGTTACTATCCTTAGCATTGGAATTTCGGACTTAGATTCTAGGATCATCCCTTTGCTCAAGTTGTTATGGATTGAAGACTTTGGCTCCGATTAAGTTCACTTGATTATGAAGATGGAAATCCAATTGTTTCGAAGATTGCTTGCCATATGGTTTGATCATTCTTCCTTTAGCTTTTATTTTCAAGTTTTAGGATAGTCCCTTCATCTCTTCCCATCTTCTTCAATTTTCAAATCTTCTTCCTATTTTTCAAAATATTCTTTGTTTTCAAACTTCAAACATTTTTGCAATCAAACCTTGACTCCGGTCATGTGCTTTTACCTTTTCATTTCATTTTCTTAATAAGTGCTAAACCACATAAGCATATCGAAATTTTCTTCTCAAAAACTTTAAAACATTCAAAAATCATTCAATTGATTTTGTGCCCTCGTGCACGTTTCCTTTTAACCACTTTTTATGTTTAGATATGATTCATTCTTTCTAGCGGAATTATTCGCTAAAGAATGACGACTTATCTCTACATTTTTAAAATCAATTCAACTCATTTGCCTTTTCACAATTTGTACCACGAACTACGGGGTTTTGATCTCGCATTGCACTTTGTGGGTACGTAGGCATGAGACGTTCGTCTCTTCAAACACCAAAATCTTAAAAAACATTCTTCTTCTCATCTCCTCAATCCTTTTTCAAGCAAACCAATTTCAGACTAAAAATGCAGTAAATATTTCAAAGGGTTCCCGTGGAGTACCACGGACAAGTCGGGTGCGTAAAACCTTCCCGATTTGTAACCAATCCCCGTACCCATTCTCTATTTGTTTCTTTTAGCTTTTACTTTTAGATTCATTAGGCTTTCTTCGTTCTTTTGCCTTTTTCCTTCTGGAAACAAATAAAAGCACAGTGGCGACTCTGTGTATATTGAGTTAAGTTAATCAATAGCTTACACTCATGATTTTACCGCTACACTAACCAAACATCCTCACAACCTTCACAACAAAGAGCTGAAAGTTCTCAGCATAGAGGCGGTCGAGCATCTACCCATTATTGGCTTGTAGATGCACAAGGTATAATATACTGAAATTTTATAATCTAGTCATGTGTTATACTTTTTATTATATATATATATATATATATATATATATATATATATATATATATATATATATATATATATATATATATATATATATATATATTGCTTTTACTCATATAAGCTTTTATATCTTATAGATAAAGAGCATGGTACAACTCAAAAATTGCGTTTGACTTGTAAGGATGTCAATGACATGCCAAATAATTTGAGTATTATTGTGAAGTTTGATGAATTTCATTCACCAATTGGTGAGGCTGCTAGTTTGCTTGCTGGAGTATGTGGACTAGTAGCAACAAATAGTCTATTTTTTCCTATAGGTTTTGATAAGTGGTCTGACATGCCTGAGGATTATTTTGATGAACAATGGAAAACCCTTTTTGAGGTAAATTAATATTAATTTTACAATTTATTGAGAGATTGCATGTGTAATATTGTATGTAATAACATTCTTTTTATTTTGAAGCCTCGATTTTGTTTTAAGGAACATGAAGATTTAGCTAAAAGGTATATTGAGGCTTCGATTGGCAAAAAGTGGAAGGAATATAGGGTTAATCTTTGGAAAGCTAAATATAACCCACTGTGGAGCAAAACTGAAATTATCAAAAATAGACCCGATGACGTTCCTCTGGATCATTGGGCATTATTTGTGGAGTATCGCTCAAAACCAGAAATAATGGTACACTATATTCATCTGTCATTGTATATTGAATAGTTTTTTATATATAATATTTTTGTTATGTAAACTAATAAGTTTTAACTTTTAGGATCTTTGTAAGAGAAACCAAGAAATATGGAAGAAACAACTCTTTTCTCATACGTGTGGTGCTAAGTCTTTGGCAAGGAGAAGACATGAGCTAGTATGATTAACAATATCTTTATATAAACCATTTTTTAACATTAGATTGATTCATAATGACATTGCATTTTAATTTTTTAGACTATTGAGAGTGGTAAGACTATTGGTCGAGGTCTAATGTGGAATATGACCCACAAAAAAAAAGATGGAAGCTATGTGAATGAAAAAGCTAAGGAGATAGGGGTAAATTAATAATCTATATTTCCATATATATTTTAAATTTATGTTCATTGTTCTATAATATATGTAAATGAATGATAATCATTGGTTATTTGTATTTTATGTAGGAAAAGATTGACACTCATTTAAATCAAAATCCTGAGGCTTATTCTGAAATTTCTTCAAATGATGTTGTTGGAAAAGTATTCGGAAGAGAGCATCCTGGTCGTGTTCGAGCAATGGGCATGGGAGTGGTTCCCACCACTACTTTTAAACATACCACTACAAGAATCAATGGTGTGAATTTTAGTTCTTCAAGTGGTAGTATTTCAAGTGGTAATTCTTCATTGGTGGAACAAAGACTTGCATCCGTGACTGCTCTATTGGAAGCAGTTGTTGGCTATATTAGTGCGAAAGAAGGTGGTACACTTCCTGCAGAGTTAGCTGCCGTACTTGCAAATCAAACACAACAGGTATATCAATTAGTTAATAATTTTTTATTAAATCTTAAGTTTTAGATTCCTAGTTTAAAATCAATATAGTTAATTTTGAAGGTTTTTCATCTTTGTGTTGTTATTTATGTGATTTCGTGTAGTTTTACTTTAGTTAATTAGAAGTTATTTAGTTATTATAGGGATAGTAAAAAGTAACAACCTCACTTTCAGTCCTCTTAGCCTTTTGAAGGGTTGATGCTGAAAACTTTTTGCATTGCAACCCCTGCATCAAACCTTAATGTGTAGTATAGGGTACCAAATTAATGTATATAGTGTGATATATAAAGTGTCCAATATATATGATTACATAACTATAAATAGGTCATATATATGTGAACAACAACACTGGTTGTTAGCGGCAGTGTGAAGAACTACACCATTTCTATGTGTCAATATATCCTCCTTCTATAAATAGGTCATATATATGTGAACAACAACACTGTTTTTATGTCGGATACATACCAAAGCTAGAGACTATAGTTAGCTTAATATATATTTAGAACTTGGCCGCACTTGAAAGCTAATAAGAGTGGTGACTGTACTAGTCACAAAGCAATGTTACATAATTTATTAATTTTTCCCATAGATTAGTCAATGACATTAATGTGATATATGGTAATCATAATTACAATCATAATATGACATTACTGTTGTTGCTTAATATGTGATAAGACAAAGCCACTAATCTTTTTTGCTTTTGACAAAACTTCGTCTAGACTTAAATGCTCTTATATGTAGTGTCAAAGCTTCACAGTTTCTTCTTTAATTATGCTAAAATACATATGCAATTTGCTGAAATGTTTCGTGCAATGCTAGCATTCTATTTGAAGACATCTTAGCTTCCATAATAAAAGCCTACGTGGACAAAATACCCTGCAGTATTTATGTTAAAACAGAACTGAAAATCCTTATTTTTGTAATCTACCAATGCTCAACAATGTGTTCTTCATCTCTAGTCCATAAAATACACCTATATTGTTTATAATGTTCCATTTACTAGTAACACATTGTTAATTTTTCCTCTCATTACTAGATTTCGGTTATTGCCCAACTTAGCAAAAACTAAAATTTGCATCAAATTTGATTAGTTTGATTTTAGACTTCGGTTAGTACATAATTTGGATTTGTCAGCACTCCATGCAAGCCAAATAGAAGCACAATGTTTGGTACCCATGTGATGTGACTTGTTACAATGGTAATAATAAAGAAGAAAATGCTTCAACGATTGATCAAAGTGATTGCTGTCATTTTTTATTATGAAATATTTATAGTGATTGCAGTCTGAATTTCAGAATAGAAAATATTTGTACCGATAGAATGAAATTTGCGTGATAGTATCTCATATTTGTTCTTTTTTTCCTTTGTTCTTGATAATTTTTCCATTTGATGATATATCCTATTTAATAATTCTATATTTCTATAGTGATTAGTTTTAATATAATAATTGTTATGCTTTTTGTAGGCTTTTGAAGCAGGAAATGAACCTTCACCACCTTGTGACATAAGAAGATCATCAGATGCAAGCAATACACATGAAGAAAATCATCAGAGTCCTTCTAAGGACATATGATTTTTATGACACTTTTATGTTCTAAAACTTGTTTTTTTTAGAATAACTTGAGATACTAGATACAAAAATTGTTGGTCATTTTTATGTTTTAATATTTTAGGAATAGATTGTGATACATATATCAAACATTTAAAGTTTCTATCTAATTTTGAAAATTTTAATCAATAGCACCTAGTTGTTTTTTGTTGTTTTTCTTATGCTAAAGGCTTACAATGGTTTCTTTTGTTTATTTTCTTCATTATGAACCGTGAGGATGACAAGTGGACACTCTATAGTAGAATGTCAAAATTATGATAATGTGAGAATGAAAAGTGTCTATATGTGAGAATGAAAAGTGTCTATATGAAAAATGTCACTTTTTGCACTTAACTTCCATTTATATTATTTTAAAATATTTGTGATATCGGTGCTTTGTGATACCGGTGCCTCCAAAGACCACAATGGTGATCAAAGTTCCATCTCCTTTCTCTTATGAGAATGATAAAGCTGTACCATGGAAGTATGACCCCACCATCTACATCAATGGACAGAAACAAGATGATAAACCCCCAGTAATCCGAGAACCTGTAGTAACAAACGTAGCATGAACAGGAGGGATGATTAAGAGCATCTTTAAATCAGCTATGAAAAAGATCAACTACGTGATAATAGAAAAACTTCAATTGCCGCCCATGAGGCTAAGTTTATTGATTATAGATCATCCTCAAACTCAATTTATGAAATGAAGAAAGTAATGAAGTTAAAAAGCTCGTAGTTGGACCTTGGGTTGGGTCGATCGATCCGCCTCTGGTGTGCACCGGTTGGCTCGTCCCTTCTGCCAGCGATGCGCTCTTGGCCTTAATTGGTCGGGTCGTGCCTCCGGCGTTATTACTTTGAAGAAATTAGAGTGTTCAAAGCAAGCCTACGCTCTGGATACATGTGGCATTGAAGTACTTTCAACTCTTTCTGGTACTATCCTGATAGAAAGAGAATGGTAACATTCTTTAATCTTTTGAGAAAATTGATTAATATCATTCTTCAACTTTTCTATGGAAACTATGTTTTTATTGTAAAGGTTGTTGGTTATATCCGAAGGTCAACCGCCAGAATTACTAACAAAGATGAATTCAGTCACGAGACACATCGATGTAACCTACAAGTTACTTGCACCTCTACTAATTAGGAAGTTTAATGGAATCATTATATTAATCATAGAGATTTAATTAATGTGATTTCTAGAATATTCAAAAATGTTTTATAATATATTTTGTTTAATATTTTTACTAATGTGGGAGTTATGCAATCAAATCCAAGTAGGGCTTGAATTTTCTCAATAGTGAGACATTGTATAGAAGTTTCATATTGCCAGTCTTCATTACTGCTAGAATAGTGGGTTCTGATAAATTTCCATCAGGCATCAGTTAGATTTCGTGCAGATAATTCTTCATTATAGAATGATCAGTACAAGTGATTAACTTTTTAATGAAAATTTTGAAATGAATTTCACTCCACTCATGATGTTTAGCGAAATATTGTTCGAACCGTGTAGAAAAATAGATATCAAAATTTTAAGTTGTTTCTAATTTAAGTTTATTTTTATCTGAGAGCAGTAGCCAAATTTTGAAGTTGTTTTTAATTTAAGTTTTTTTTTACAATTGTTTTTTATTTAAGTTAAAATACCTTTTTAAAAGAATATAATAATTTGCAAAAATAAATAAATTTATTTATCATTTTAAAAAATAATTTAAAAATATAAAATTA